>JAIPMN010010359.1:0-10747 GCA_020650975.1 Apostichopus californicus
TTGAATGTCAACATAACGTAGTTCACTTAGTGAAATAACAAGAAATGGTCGCATAATGTCAAGACATTTGCAATTTGCTGTCAACATGTTTACAAATTCCCCGGTTATTTTTATTTGTTTTTGATTTTGGCAATATTTTTTTTTATTTGTATCATATTTTATCTTCCAGATCTCCATCAGAATGAGAGAGATTATTGTCATTTTGCGTCAGCGATCATGTTGTGTTTTTAGTCACAACTAGGTGCGATGGGTTATCCCTAAATGTCATTCTCCATCACTGCTGATAATAAAAACACCTGTGAGACCATGTTTGTACGACAAAGACACACATTGAACAGGTTCGCTTGGGTGTGAATGCATCGTGATATTTTCAGCGCTCAGAGGTGAGTGGATTTTCATTAAAATTCTGCTCTTGACTGTCTCACCGGTGAAATAATATATTTATTTTGGACTGGTTCATGATTGAGGTACCTGCTGCGGCATATTTTTTGCTTCAATAGGAACCAGTAACAAGGTTTATCTGTCGGCAGTTTCTGAAAAAGTTTATAGTTTGGTTTGATTAGTTCTTTAATTTTTTTAAAGAAAAACAATTATGGTTATGCTTTAATAAAAAATAAATATCTATGCATGTACTGTATGTTGTAGTGAACAGAGTATGTTGTTGTCTACACAAGCACCATAATAGTTTATAAGGGATGAGTTCGGTATTCATAACTGCTATGCACTATATGAACACTAAATTAATCCCCGCTAAAGTTAACTGAACGCATTTCACCAAAATATTGACATGTTGAGGTTATCAGCTGAAATTCATAATTTGTCTGCTGATATGCTGGTTTAAGATCTCCAGTTATCTGTCTCAGCTACAAAAAAAAATCAGTCTTTTTTTTTTTTACTATTTCCCTCATGAATTTATTACTCTATTCAAAACCGCGACATAAAGTCATTTCAGGAGAAATATAAATTAAATCTTTTCATTTTGATCATATCCCTCACTTTTCCCTCATAATATTTTAACTATACTTAAACAATTTTCATTATCCTCTAGAATATTACTTGAAGGCATTTCAGTTGTTATCGTTTTAACTTTTAAGCTTTTCATACTTTGCTACCAATTTGTCAGATGGGAAGATTCTGTGTTTGTTAAGTTTTTGATTGTATCTCTGCTATTTCTCTGCACGATTGATCGAGATTTCCCCCTTTGGGCAAAAGGAGAGAGAATGCTCTCCAGTAATAGAAGAGGCTTTGGTACCGTGGGAGCAATGAGATTTGACATTTAAGGATATCGAGAATCGAAAGGTTCTTCGACATGCTAATGAAGATATCAATCATTAGGATGTACTATGTGTTAAAGCTTTTAAAGAGAACAATAACAAACACCTCTGAAGATGAAACAATCTTTGATATTGCGGATGTTTAACTCCGAGCTGACGACTTTGATCATAATTGACAATTTTATCCTTTCCTGTAATTAATTTCATTTTGTTGTTGAAGTTTTCAGAGTAAGTGGACATAGATGTTGGTATCTAGTAGTATTATAAAGTTGCATGGCCATAGGCTACTGCAGTTTGTAAACAAACATACATGTAGTAAATAACTCTTCTGCAACACTTTGCTCATTATACAGCAATATCAAGCTTGTTCCAGCTTAGCCATGAAAAAGAAAAGCCTAAATTATATCTAAATTAAATCTCTTCTTTGCATTTGAGAACTCTACTAACCGTTCAAAGTAACGAGTCAAAACCTTGAACACTTTTATTCGTTGTAATTTTGCTGCTGTCAAGAGATGACATAGTGCCGACACCAAGGTCTCACACTCCACGCTAAATATAGAAGGATGTTTGGATCATATCACTGTCTATAATGTAGACCATCCAAAGAAGATGAATAATTTATAAGATCATAACAGAAGCTCTCATGCTTAGAATAGATCAAAAAGAAAATGAAAAAAAAAGAAGAAAAAAAAAAGAAAAAAAAAGAAAAAGAAAAGAAAGAAAGTAAGACAGACAGACAGACAGAGAGAGAGAGAAAGAAAGAAAACGAAAAAAATGAGCGAATGGTGTAGTTTTAGTCCAATTTGTGAATGAATGATTACAGAGATGCATCAAGGTCACAGTAGGTAAAATATGAGATGTAGGTAAAATATGAGATGTGGATAATATCACTGTAGACAAAGAACGTGAATTTACTGGAATGGAAGTATGGTTGAAGCAGAGTTAACAACACCCAAGTCACTGTCTAGAAAGATGTAATATCAATGAAAGGGGTTGACTTTCTCAGCCGATGCGAAATTTGCTCGATGATATATGTATATGCAGCAGTTCAGGTCATGCTTTTATGTCTTTACTGTGTATAGTAATAGATAATAGTTTTAAAAAGTGTTATACAGAGCCGGTAATTCAGCAGATGACAATATTTACCAGTAATTAAAGTCATCGAAAGACAGAAATGAGACTGGAAATACTGAAGAGGTTGATGATTGTGTAATTTTGGTGATTATTGTTGTTGCAAAATGTTGGTCAAATAATGAGGTAACTTAAATTTAGGGAATATTTTACATTATAGTACATTATCCAAAGAAGATAAAACACTTTCTTAACAGCATTGGCAGAATTGAGGCAATCCGATTATAAATCAGAACGGAAAGTCAGATAAAAGATGAAAACAGTGTAAATTATCATCAATTAATTAAATAAGTTTTTGTTGATTTAATAGCATTGTAATGACAAAACCAATCGAAGGAAAAGAACAGACATGAGAGAAAAAATACATGGAGATTCTAAAATGTTTCACCTCCAGTTCTAAACTTTGATTTGTTAAAGATATTGACAGTTGGTTCAATTTTGGAATTCATCACACTTGAACTGTTAGAACTGTTGATTTTTGTGGATATCCCGATCCCATGAAATTATAATTATATTTATATTTATATTTATAGTTTATTTTATTATTATTTATTTGTTTATAATATTTAATATTTATTTATAACAGTCTGTGTACTTGAGTATGATCTGTGCAATTGCACTAAAAATTTGAGTAATTTCTGTTTTTCCCTGATATATCATTCACCAATCTTTTGGCTTAATAATTTGGTAATTAATGCTATGCTATGTCCACTGTTTATGGTAATATAACTAACAATTGAATGATTGATTGATTCAATGATTACATTGTTAACTACTGTATACTTTAGTTTCTCTGGCACATCAAGGTCACTTTCACCAATCAAAATGAAAACGGCAAATAAAAGCTTATGGGCGATTCCGTGAAAACAGGGACATGACCCCAAATTTTCAAAATCATTTCTGCAGCCATTTTTGGCCTCTAATATACTATAAACACATTTAGGGTCTGGGTTATGTACTTTTTTTTCCAACTATACCATGTTCTTCTACCAAAAAATGTGAATATCTGACTAATGTTGATTTTTGAGGGAATATTTGAGGAAATAGTATGGATATTTCAAAGTCTCAGATTTCCATATTTGAAAGCACCCTGTATAAATTTGTTATATATGTATTGGTAGTGCCATTAGTGATATATTAAAATATCAATCAAAATTCCCCCAAACATTTTTGGTTTGTAGGCATATATGGCTGTAACGACACAGAGCTGATTTGAGAGCGTAATGCGAGTTACCGAGAGACCAAGTTTTTAACTTTTTTTTTTCACTGTAGCAGATAATTTCCTGCCATTTCATATTATGCTTCTAGTCAAAGTAAGGAGTATAAAAATAGTTGAAAGAATTAGAAATGTACCTAGTATATAGATATAAAGAGCCATTGAAAACTGTAATGCGAGTTACCAGTAATGCGAGTTACCGCTGTAATGCGAGTTACCATATATTATTCCAATCTCACTTGCAGTACTACTGATCAACAAAACAATACAGCGCACTATATACTTATATATAAGGTGTGCACAGTAGGTACTTCCTGTACCCAGAATGCACTGCAACCTCCATTACATCACATGTGACCCTTAGGACAGTTTCAACAGACATTGATGATTTTATCACCTGACCTTTGTGGAATCACGGACCTTCCAAGTTGAATTCAACTGTGATATCATCAAATGAGTAAAGTTAGCATATTCTTTCTCCATTTTAACATTAGCATTTTCATGGGATATTAATTGCTCAGTACAATATTTAGGACAAATCGTGAGAGCTTAGGCTATATTAGTCTGTAGCCTATCACATAGTAATCTCGTATGTTCAAGGATGGGCAAATATTGTAAATCATGACCATTATAATGTGCCTAACAATCTTGATGTAAATTAGTCTTGATATGAAAACTGATGCTGCCAAGGGTGTTGGCACCTTGGAATTAGTGGGGTGGGCAGAGGGGATGGGGCGGACGGGAGTTTGCATAGGGGAGGATTGGGGCCGCTGGGGGGGAGGGGCAGGATTGCAGAGGCTTGGTCAGTTGGAATAGATTGGTGTGGCTTACCAATTCAAATGTGTGTTCCCCAAATATCATGATGTGCAAACCCCTTTCCCCAATATGAGTGTCTTAGCACTACAATGTGAAAATCAACCTTTACTCCAAAGCATTTCAAATCCCCAAATTACACAAAATAAGGCAGGCCACCGGACTTCACGGGAACGATCGATAACTGGAAATGGCCGAACCCCAGGGATGACAAAACTTTCTATCGATGAAGCCAGATGATAAAGAAGTTGGGAATGCCTTTGATTGCTTATAGTCGTGGCCAATTCAAGCTTGCATCAAAATTCTAATTTGATACAAAACACCATCCATTCAAGGTTATCTAGAATTTCCTACCATCATGCCCTCATACCGCATGATGAAACATCTATTGTGTTATTGTTGATAATGTTATTTACTGATAGAATTAGGAACAAGGATTGTTTTATTAGTTTCATGCTTTTCCTAAGAACCCTAAATACAAATTTTCAAAGGACCAATCACTAATTAGCATGCCAAAGAAACTTTTCTTGTAATTCACTATAAGCTGTGAACCTGTTTAACTTTCAGTAGATGTTTTGAGACATTAAAATGGAAGAGGAGAGCTACCAGTTTGCTTGGATAAGCTTGATTGGAAATTTGGATTGATAATTCAAGAGTGTATATTGCAATCTTGTTAGTCAACAATTTTGGATTAGCTTGATTGGAAATATGGATTGATAATTCAAAAGTGTACATTGCAATCTTGTTAGTCAACAATTCTTCAGTTGATTTTTTGGTTCAATCAGCTTTGATTATTATTGATATAATTGTCAGGATGTTTTGCAAATTGTTGTTAAAATGTTGTTAACAGTTTGGAAAGTGTTTTACAGTTTCTAAGAGTTTCCAAGTGTTTCAAAAATGGCTTTGAATCATATCTGTTTCAAAGAATTTGATGAATAAAGAGCAAAATCGATGACTGGAAAAAGTGTAATGCGAGTTACCGTAATGCGAGTTACCAGACTTTTTCCCACTCCATACCACATCTGAAGTTGTTTCATATTTTCTACTGCTGATATATAAACATCAGTAGGGTAGATATCTTGTACATGTATGCAATTGAAGAAATCTTTCTTTGTTTGAGCACGGTGCCATTTTGTACCGGTGTCAATTTTTCAGGTGTCCTTTTTCCGTAATGCGAGTTACCAATATTTGGAAGCGCAACATACATTAAGGCAAACAGAATTATAATTCTTGATAATATCATACTGTAGCTATGAATGTTGGGTATAACACCACAGAAAATTGAGGAGTTACACTAACTCATATTCAAGCCACAGCACTTGGATTATAAAAAAACAGCAAAAAGTGTAATGCGAGTTACCATGGAATCGCCCTTATACGTTATATGTTTGTCCACATAAGATGTAAAACAACTTGGTGCACTGACCTTGTACTGAAGGAGGTCGAGGTTATTCTAGAATCGCTTGTTTTTTGTAAATAGCCAGAGCAAAAATACTTGATGGAAGCAGGATGTCATCTTTTATTTTGGCTATTGGATTGAAAAATCAATAATTGATGACACAGCTGAGTTTGTGATTGACACAATGAATAATATGAAAAGTGAGAGGAAAATGCCAAAAGAAGTAGGGAAAGAAAATGGGAAAAAATGTGCATAAAGAAACTAAAATAATTAAAGATTTTACAAAATACAAAAATGTACAACAAAGACCAACCATAAATGTGGCCAAAGTTGTTGATTCAATGAACTTTCTTTCTTAAGATGTCTTGGAAGCAGGTGAAATGCTGTAGATTATGACCAGTTGACAGCAGTTTGTTTATCATGCATGGACAAGAGGCAGGTATATAAAATAGCTTATATATCATTATAAGACAGTTCAGTAAAAGGACAGTCATTTAGCTTCAAGGATATTCAAACAAATTGTCAGGATGGATGTCCGGTCTCATGATACATCAAGAATTTATAATTTGAAATTAATTAAGAATAAATTAGATTGGAAATCTATTAGAAAAGAGGGGAAGAAAATTGGAAGAAAGTGGATGGATGACCCGTGTAAAATATTTGTGGTGTGCCACTGATGATCATTTTGTATGTCTTATATGTTTACTGTAAAGGACACAGACCTATGTATTCAGTAAAAAGATTAATACCAGATAAGAAAATTCTTCAAAATTAATGCATTTCAACTTTTGTTGTTGTTAAAAATTTTCAATAATTTGTTTCCTTAGCATTAATTCTGATTTTATACCAGTAAAGACTTAATGATAAATTGTGTAAAAAAAGTAGGACGGTGTATTCGTCTGGCTTTCCATCCATCGTTTTATCCTTTAAATCTGTCCCTTTTTTATTTTCCTCTCTCTCGTCTTTCTCTGCCTCTCAAGAGGATGTCACTCTGTTTATATTGAAAGCCACATTAAGTTATATGCCTTCTGTGTTTTATCCACAAGCAGATGTTATTAGCTTGAATAAACCTTTTAAGCCATGCATGCAGACGATATCTGTGCGATACACTCGTTTACAGTACGTGGTCGGAACTTACGGTAAGGTACGACAGTTATTTATGTTCTGCTAATGTTTACACCTAAATGGCATATACGACCGTCTTCACCGATGTCTTACAATCTACGAGAGCATCAAGCGATGATGTATCCAGGGTTCGCTGGCTCGAGATAATGTTGTTAAACCTTGTAAAAACAAAACTTACGAACTGATTATTGCGACATAATGTCCAGCATGTATTTATATTTTGAGACCTGCGGAAGGGAACTACTATTCAATTTTATCTGAGTCTGTGTGTTCTTCTGTGTGAGACTCTGTGTGTAGTTGGATGCATTCATCAGGTTTCCAAGCTGCTATGTGAATTACTTACTGTTTGATAGCAGCAGTCACATTATTCGATCACTGGTTCCGCATATGATTAACATCACAGTGATGCATGATGTCATAGCTTGCTGTTTCCATCGCTCCACATTAAATTGTAAAGAGAGAGCAAAGTCACACATCTCTCTGTCTGTCTGTCTGTCTGTTTAGTTTGCTTGTCGATCAACTTGACCACGAAAGTGTTTTAGCGTCTCTGCATTTAACATGAGATGATGGACATGTGCCTCTTATTTCCATAGCACTGACATATGGTAAAGCCAGTTAATATGTATGCATATTCTTGCAGTACTGCGTTTAAATTAAAAGAGAGAATTTAATTAAACCCTTAGGCCATATCAACAGATCTAAAGGCATGACATTACAGATTTATAATTTAAGTTTGAACCTGGGGTTTTTGCAAGAATGCTCTTCTCCACAAACTTGGTGAATTTTGACAATTCATCATATGAAGATGAATTTTGATCACTATTTATTAATTAATAGCCATTTGTGGCATTCTCCAACCGTTTTTGTGGCCATGAATGGCAATTTGATGTAAGGTGACTTTTCTGTTAGTGGTGGATGTTTCAATGGATGGTATATATTTATTATAGCAATCAAAGTGAACTTTTGATTGGCAGTGTTGCGAGATTTCCATTATATGTTGCAAGCAAATGTACACTGATATTTATTTGCTGTTATCGCTTCCTATATACATGTACAGATTCTACAAATATGGTATCAACCTTAGATGCAAATTTATACGTTGTGTTGCACATGTAAGAACCAGCTTTTCTCCAAAAGAAAGGTTTTTAGATTGGCTGGCAATAAAACTGCTAAACATGAACAGTATGGAGGTATTTAGTGAGGATAGTCATTATCTGTTACCAAGACCTTAGCTGTACTCAAATAGGGAAGGGTCATAGCCTATTCAGGTCTGTATCTTGATATTTAGAAAGGGGTGGTGTGGGTAGGATAAGGAGGATAATATTGGTTGCCCAGAAGGTGATTGAATGTAAGTTAGAACCTCAAAATATTAAAAATAAACAAGGACCTTTTTGCAATAGGAATTGACCCTAAACTACCTCAGTATGGAGCAAACTGGGCCAAACTTGTATAAATTTTGGACCCCTTTTGATTGGCCTTCTTGTGAATTCTTTGCCAAGGTATAGTACGGTCTTAACATCTTTTAAACTCGAAATTTGATTTGAGTTGATTTTTAAGTAGCTGTTTTGACAAAGTAGGACATGTGACAAATTAAAGCAGCATCTTGTGATAAATTTTCCCCAATCTTGCAATATCTACTAGACAAGAACCATGGATGAATGATTTACACATTTAGCCACCAATGCCCTGAAGGATGAATTGCAGCATCATCTCTCAAAGTTTGTAAATAAAAATAAAGTTCACTACTACATAACTGAATATGTCATGTTGGGCCCTGGTCTGTTTTTATTTAAGCCACATGTACCAAATGTGGATATTGATGTTTTGAATACAGAGTTTGTTCTTAACTGGTTACCATCCAGCTCTGAGCTATAAAGTCACTTTGTGGAGGAGTCAAGTGTAACATGAAATATAGCTAAGAATTGAGAGAAATTGTTTCAACTGGTTTACCAAGGAAGTGTCAAGTACTTTGACATCTTGCCAAACTGGCTAGATGCGATCTAAGCTATTGTTCATGAGTACTTGGCTGAGTTGTGGCTCGTAATTTGTTTTCATTTATTACCAAAACACAGGGTAACATTAAACATGTAATTTATAATGAACTTTGTGTCTGTAACTGTTGGCAAACATACTATCCTATGTAACATTGATCAACACAAATCATCCCTGGTCTGTAAACTGTTATTGTTACTACATGTATGTATGCAGCTAGGTCTGTGGCTTAAAGAGGATGTACTTCCCATGCAGCGATGTAGCTAGGCTGATCAACTTTCCATTCTACTGATAAATAACAATCAGAAAATTGATAACTTGCACAATCAGTACTATAGTGACGGATTGAAACAACCAGTACTTGAGGTCCATCAGTAGGGGAGAATTCTAGACATTTCAATAGTTTACTCTTTTGACGCAACTCTTTTAAGCATGTATACATGTGCAGGCAATAGATCAAAATGACATCTCAGAGTAAGCTGATAACCATCTTAATCTGTTCTTTGTCTTGTTAAATCTGTTCTTTCTTCAGTAATACTTTCTTCACTCATCTCTATTTTATATCCCTATCTTGTTTCTCTTTTCCTTTTCTTTTCCTCTCTTTGCAGTTTTCTTCTCTCCTTTACCTCATTCTTATCTATCTTTGTTGAATCGAAGCCTCTTTGTGTTTTTTGTTTGTTTGTTAGCTTAATTATCACTACAGCCCACTAACGATAATTCTGTCTTCTATTGTCATTCATTATGCTACTTTCTACTGTACTGTGTGTTATGTTTTCTTCTGTGTCATAATATGAGAAATAATTTTGAATTAAATTGAGTGTAATTGATTTTGACAGCCTGTGATAATTAAACTACCATGGATGTATCCAGCCATGTGACTTTCCCTGCCCTAAATCAAAAGGGGCACAGCTTGGAGGCAGAACATTGTGTGGGATAAAAATAGTACATGGATCTTTCAGATTAAAACAATTTAAAACTATATTATGATTATAGTTCATAAAACTATTCAATGAAAAGAAGGAAACTTTATTTGCATTGTCAAACTACAGTTCTACATCTATTGATCAGTTAGTTAGTTTAATGAGTAATTTATTAATTAAAAAAATTTTATTCTCAAAAATGGTGTCGCTCGGATAGTTTTCATTATACTTGGTGTGCTTTATTGGTTTCAGAGCAAATTTCAACAAGCTTCTAGTGCAAAACGTCAAATTATACATCATCACTTGATATGCAATATGGATTGTCAAGCTCAAGAGTTGCAGTACATTAATTGTTATGGGAATTTAGTTTTGATTGATCTTGTTAATTTATCCAAATCAAATCTAAAGGCTGCTTAAAAGTGCAATTTTAGAACAACAAAATAGCTACTTTTCATACAGGATTGGGGAGGGGGAGGGGGGAGGGAGGTGTGGGGGAAGCATTAACAGTGCAATACATCTTACTTGTACCCACAGGCTTATCGGATCTGAATTGTCTAATGAGGCCAATGGCAAATTGGGAACAGTGGCGTCACCAGACATTGGAACTGATGGGGGAAGGGAGGGGCACAGCAACAATTAGAGAGCAACATTTGGGGATGGGGTGGTGCAGGTAATGCAAGCTGGTGCCAAAGGATCAAGCCATATCAACCTGCATACGAGGGGGCGGCCATAGGGCCCCTGTTAAGTGGTCAGTAGTTAAATCCCCCCCGCCGGAACTTTTACAGTTTTCATATATCAGCGTCAAATCAGCACAGTTTTGTCGATGGAGACAGCATTTAAGTAAATAGTCAGTAGATTAGTCAAAGAGTCGTGACCC
>JAIPMN010010359.1:12184-22697 GCA_020650975.1 Apostichopus californicus
CAACTACTTGTGCAGTGTTGCATCCAATTTATTCTCCCTCCCCTAGCTGTTCCTCCCCCCCCCCCCCAAACTATCAACTTTGACAATTAGAGAAGCCCTTCAGATACATATTGGCCTATGGCTTTAACACACTAGCATCAGCGAACTTTTGGATCACTGACAAAAGTTATTCATTATTTTGGTGCGTTTTCTTTGCATCAAGGCCCGCTATTAACCACAATTGCTCTCCGGACTATAACTCCCTGGCTCAAGATATACACAGCTGTTACAATATTAATAAGCTGACAAAGCTGCTTTAGATGTTTTGAGAAATGGGTCCATATTTATGGCAATTTCTTCTTTGAATAATCGCTACATGAAACATAATTCCTCCACTTCATCAATGCATCAATACAAGGAGATGTGACATGCACTTAACTATACATTGTATTTGCTAGTTTTGCTCTCCTTTTGTGGTAGGAACCCCCTTCCCCACCTCTTCCCCTCTCTGTCCCTCCCTCACCCCCTCCCCATCCCTCCCTCACCCCCTCCCCATCCCCCCCTTTCCCCTTCCCCCCGATTCTTGATCCTTCCCTCTAAAGAGGATTCTGACTTGTTCTCCAATCTTGTATAAAAGGATCCAGAATGTGTGAGAGTCTATGTTATGTTGTAAAGCTATGATCATAATGAGATGATGTGGACCATATACTTAAAATAGAGATGATCCAAATTCCTATAATTAGAGAAATGACCTTGCTTTTGAGATCTCATGGTATAGTCTCTATTTTGAACTGCATGAATTGAGCCCTTTCCTTGGGGCCTTTGCAAAGACCTAATTTTCAACTTTTTTTGATATGTAAGCTGTCTGACACAATAGCCTCAGTGGCATATTGCCATGGTGATAAAGTCAGCTTTTCGAAGTATTGGAATTTGGAACCTTTTTTCCTCTGTCACATTCAACTATGATTAAAACCATCAATTTTACTCCATGACACCCCTTTCCCTCCCTTTTATTGATCCACTTAAACTTTCATTTTCCTTCAATCATCAAGTTAGCCACTAAAAGGAGCATCCTAAAATATCAACAATTTTAGAGATAAATACCTTATAAAACGGGACTATCTTTAGAAAGATTACTAATACTCAAATGTGCCCTTTTTTTCTCCTATTAAATGGCTGTCTGTTACTTCCAGTATGTCAAAAAAAAAAAAAAAATTGTTTCCAAATCTCTAGTGTATCCTAGTAGGCCTATTTATAATTTAGTTCAATTTTATGGGTTCATTGCAAATGTTTATGACAAACCTCTTCACATTGTTGGTTAAACCAATTGCTCACGGTTTTATACAAAGATTGGAGAAGTAGAAAAGCAAATTTTTGTTGCAACATTGTTGTTTGTTTTTGGATGGGATTAATAAAATGGAATTACTGATAACAAAAATTCATCGGTTGATCATTTTATTATCATCAGTAATTTTAATAATTGTGTTAAATTTGTGACCGAATTTAGAAACTTGCTCTAAGGATCAAAACTCTTAGCAAGAACTTTCACTTACAATCAGTGTAGTTCAAAGGGTCAGATAGTATCTGCACATCTACCTCAGTACTTCAGTAGCACTACCAATCAAATGTTACTCCAGCTAGAGACTCGCCCCTGGACATATAAGTATATCTATCAGTAAAATCATGGCAGGCTTTACCGAGTCCGGGATCAAAACTGAGATAAGACTCAAACCTATTATTATTCGGAAGAGCACGCTGTTGGTCACATTAAACCAATTAGTGTTCAAGTTGCCAACTTTTCTCCTTTACCTGTTGGTCTGTTCCATATTCCTCCCCGCCGCCCAGACACGCCCGGGGACAACTCAGCAGGCCGTCCCTTCTGGCCCTGTCTTTCTCTTCTCTGTGCAAACCGGTTGTGGTTTTGTAAAGTAGCCTAGGAGGTAAACCTCGGAATAAAGTTTGATCAGATGTGTGCTAGAAATAATCTAGAAAGAAGGAAAAAACATGACAAACCAGATCAAAAATAGCACCGCGATATTTTTATAAGCACATGATAGTTTTTTTCTGACATGTCCCGAAGAACATTAGTGTCGAGATTTTTAAGTGATTCATGATATTGCTTCCTGCAGGGGGGACATTAAAATAAAACATTTGGTATTTATATAGATATAACTTGGATCAAGTTAAAAATAGTAAAAACTGCAAACTCAAAGGCTCCTCTAGTTTATCATAAAGAGTCACGTCATGAATCCAATTACAGATTTAAGTAAATTGAAATCATAGATTAGATTAAATGGGCAATATTTTAAGGATTTTTTTCTTGCTGTCTAACACCAAATTCGGTTGTCTGAACAGCAACATGGTTGACTGACAAACTATATTAAAATAACAATGAATGACCAATATGAACGGATGTATAGGTTTAGTAAATAGAACACCAGGCATAAGCTACCCTCCCTCCCACCCCCCTCCCCACGAAAAAAAAAAGAAGTGATATCATAGGCCTTGTGACCAATATTTTTGTTTTGTCTCAGTATATATCTTCAAAAAGACAACTAGTCGTCCACTGGACAACCTCCAAAGCTGACTATGGTTGTCTGGACAGTCTCAGCTGACCGAACAACCATTTGACCTTGATTGTAACTAGAAATTAATTTGATATTACACTTTCATTTAAAACTATAATGACCATTCATTAATATACTCTCCTAACTTTTGTATTGGAGGATTAAAGAAGTCACTTCTATGCTTAAAGGCCATTTTTATTGCTCTTAAATATGCTGCCAGGAAGTCATATAAAAGTCACACATGCTCATATTATAACAAACATTCTACTGCCACTGTAAAGGTTGTTTCTTGTATACTGAAATATGTAATTGTCTGTTTTAGTGGCTGTGGAGGTGGGTTGAGGGAAGGGGGCGGGGGAAGTTATGACAGTAAATCTCTTATCATATAAACCAGTAATGATGGTTGAGTTTCGGTCTCCTGGCTGCGTAGGTGGGGGGGGGGAGAGGGTTAGGGTGGGGTGGAAAGTTGTTCATGCATCTAGAGCTATCATATTGACCAACGATGATGGTTGGGTTTGTGTTTCCTTTAAAGGCATTGAAGACTCGCCCCAAACCGCGTGTGGACATCTGAAAAAGTTAATTTTCCGTTGCTTGCAAGTGACGTTTTGTTTGTGTCGCTACAAAATGCAGACAGTACAGTAATGAAACGTGATACCTTGTTATCTTTAGCTGGACCTGAGATGTCCATCGCCGTATTGATTGTACACTGTTCTGTGGGTATTGACCGCAGCTGTATGTACTGACTGCACTAGTGTCTAATTACCGACGGTATAGCAAGCTGTGTGTGTGTATTTTCTGGGATCAATGGTGGTGTCTAACACTTCTGTTACACCTCATTCGAAACTAGGTCAGATTACCTGCACTAGACGTTTCTTTTTGCGCGAGTCTTCACACCCTCTAAGGGAAGTCCAATGTTTAAATATTACATGGCTAGGTCAGAATAGGTTATTTATAAGATGCTGCAACTAACAACTGCCTTCTTTATATAATGATGCAAACTGACAAACAGTAAATCGAAAATACAGCATCCAGATTGTTTACAAACTTTGAGAAACCTAGACAAGGTCAGGAAGTGCACAGGGGGAGAGATGCTGTGATAATTTCATCGTAACCAGGGTATCCAGCAGACTTATTCTATCAGCTGTAGTAACTCATCAAATCATCCAGGGACCAAAAACAGATCATCTTCCTTTCACCTTTGACCTCTGGAAGAGGAAGACCTTAAACTTTCATGGAAAGTGTTTGTTGATATTGAACCTACCCTATGGTGAGGAGGACTATCTTCCAGGATTGTGTAGTAAATTTAAACTCTGCCACCACCCTCCCACCAGTACTGTGTGTGCCATATGTCATGTACACAGTATTAAAGTAGTAAGCATGACAAAGTTACCAATATTCAACTATTTAGGAATAGCTCTTCATAATTTAGAATAACTGCTAGAAATCTAGGAAAATTGTCTGCCACCAGATTATCCCTTTGGTATAGTGACACAAAATACTGCTAGATATGTTTAAAGTTGTCACAAAGTCTTAAAATCTTTCAATACAAGTTCAACTTCATTTTTTTTCCACATGTTTTGGCAGATCCATATTGCAGTATAGTGTTCTATCATTGTGTGACAATCTTACAGTCTACAACTTTTCATGGTGATATATACTGTTGCAAAGCCATCTTTACTTTAAGGACAGTAACTTTGGAATGATTCTCTTTGCTTCACTTGACTTTAGCGTCCCTTTAAACTAGCCACTCTGGAAACTGCAGGTGGTAGTGGACATGCATAAGTAATGGTTTGCTCATCATGTGATATTAAACCTGGGTTTTATCCAACATTTAAACTTGGGAGTTTGTCATATTGGTCTTATCCTTGGTAATGTTTACATCATCGTGTTTACACTCCACCCACAATCATCCGTTGTCAACGCCTATAGTAGATCTTAATTCTTTCCGCCACTGAGAGATTTGAAAGTCATGTTTACCAAACATTGAAGCCTTCAGTTTGCCTGATCTCCTTTGATCTGTTCAGTGTGCAATGCTTCAGTAAGTTTGCTATTAAGTTTTTTAGGAAACTCCCACTGTGTAACAGGTCATATCATGGAAAGAATGATTATTATTTGCTAAAATTGGTAGTGCATATCAGGTCAAATTTGACTGATTTGAATTGAATTGAACCGATGACAACAGTTTTTTTTTTTTTTTACGTAAATCACGCCATACATCGATCCTATGTGAATGCCCATGAAATAAGAAACAAATTGTATCATGCATGGCTTCATATACTAAGATCATTGTACTATATCACTCGGTTCGAGCCACTCCCATTTTAGTGTATGTCGTCCAGTTACAGAGTTGTTGACAATTCATAATCATGGACATTAAATATGAATGTAAGAGACTGACTTCGGTCAGCTTGCGGCTTTGATAAGCCAATGAGGCTTCTTCGCGAGTTCCTGCTTGCAGGAGGATATAAAATACATACATACAATTCATACATATCAGTATACCTATACAATACCACACACATACATTCACATCTGTACACATCTATAATAAACCCTGTTTGGTCTAGATAGGCTATCTTCAGCACTCTTGTGAAATGTGAAATAAGTTAAATGCATAAAACAATTGCCATCAGTGCTGAAGGACCTGAACATATGAGAAGACAGTAATGGGAAATCGTTGCATCCAACACGATTTGAACAGGAAAACTTTACGTGAACGGTCTTCCTCCATTTTACAAGAAACTTGGAGTGGATTTAAACTTTACTTTATAACAGATCCTGAGAGAGCGCCCTCTAGTTATATATTTTGTTTTAACTTGATGGTTAACAAACAAATGATTGTCAATGAAACTAGATGTAGCTGGTAGAGTGAGGATAGCTAACGATTGATCTACACTTTGACTTCATAATAGATCCTGAGAGAGCGCCCTCTAAGTGTGTAAGTTGTTTTTTATTACTTGTTTAATTGATACCTGTTCTCAGAAAGACGGTTAAAGTACAAATGATTGTCAATGAAACTAGATGTAGCTGGTAGAGTGAGGATAGCTAACGTTTGATCTACACTTTTACTTCATAATAGATCATGAGAGAGCGCCCTCTAAGTTGTTTTGTTATTACTTTATTACTTGATACCTTTGTCTAGAAGATGGTTTAATTACAAACAATTGATTGACAATGAAACATGTACAGTAGCTGGTAGAATGGAGGATATAGCTAACAATGCTCATTTAGAGTTAATCATGCATGCTAATGAAAGTGTATAAAACACGTCCACTTTCAGACATAAACTTTGTATTGTGCTAAATTTGTACAGTTTCTTTGTATAGAAGGTAAACCATTCAAGAGTATGTATACCTAGCTATTGCATACATACAACAGAGCCTTGAGAAATTAGCTTGGATGGTAAATGTGAACATATTCTTTGTCCTCAGCAGCAGAAGTCAGAGGATGAAAGAAATTGAGCAAAGTTGAATGGCTAATTTCTTACATGCATCAAAAAGGGTGATAGCTGCTACGTAAATTAGCAAGTGGAAGAAAACAAGAACTCAAAAGGAATGGAAAGGTGTTTATTTGTGAAGCTCATATCATAGCAACCATCAAATGTTGAAAGCCTTGTGGGCATTAACCATTTGAACATGTTTTGATGTCTGAGTTCTATAACAGTGCAAATATTGTTAATTACTGCATCCTAGAAAGACCACAAATGTGAAGGTATCATCATAATTAATTTCTACTCCACCTTTAAAAGTTTTACAGCTACTATAGTTTTCTTACAAAATGTATGTCAAGTTTTAGAGTCGTTCAAGTACTGCATGGAAAGTTATTACTGGTTGAAACATGAATAATACTTTTTATCTGAAACCAAAATATGTACAGCAAGTTCATCAACTAACCTTTGAATTCATTCTTCATGGTGAACTCATATCTCATAATTTAAAGATTCAATATCTTTGCCGATCTACAGTAGGAAGATCTGCTGATATCTTGGAAGTAGTAATCCCAAAGGATCGTTTAACTTTCCTTTCAGAGCAGAAACCTCTCCTGTCCCCAAATATCAGTTGTCTAATAGTATGACACCTTATTGCCAAAGATGCCACTGGATAAATTCTAATCAGCTGTAAAGTATTTTACTGGTTTCTCATTTCGGTATACAGTAATCACGCTGCTAGGCACCATCGGTTAAGTCTGACACCATACCCTCGCTTTTTAAAATCTTTCTATAATTACTTCAGAAATGCGTATTTTGCTGGCTACATACGTGTGTAACCTTGAAGACTGGGACTAGTGTCACCAAAATCCCCAGGTTCTCATGTCTCTCTTCATCTGTCTTTTTTTGTTGTTATTGAGTACATAGATTTTTTTTTTTTTTAGGATCATAGAGCAAGGAAAGACAATCTACGCAAAGACATTGGTTTTTTTTTTTTTTTTTAAAGAGGAGTGATACAAAAGTACCAAATATTTCAAACTGGCACAACAAAACTTGACAATTCATAGCAGTGGCGGAGCTAGGGGTATTGGTCAGGGGGGTCGAGTCAAAAAAGTCAATAATTGCGAATAAGTAAAAGTGGTAAAAAGCTGAAAAGGGCGCCAACAGTCCATTTGAGTCCGTCAGGGGGGGGCATCCGCCCCCCCTGACTGTATGGACGCTCCGCCACTGATTCAAAGCTACCAACGCAATGCTTGATGCTCTCATTCTAATTGATTGTCAATTTATGTTAATTAATTCTACCATGGTCTGAGGTGCTGTCCAAATTTATACCCCCACACATTCTTGCCTCCCTCCCCTCCCCCCTCCCCATCTTCTTTCTCCACACATCCTTTCAGCCTTCTGCCTTTCTTCCGAGTAGATACTGCTAGTATAACCTCAAAAATCCATCCATTTTCCTCCTTTCTGTTCTTCTGCAGAAAGCGAGTTCATCATGATTCCTCCGGCATCTGTCCCTATAATTGTTTTCTGATATAAACTATATACATTCAGCCAAACTTAAGACCTAGAAGATAAACCAGAGCCTGTTGGAGAGTCAGTATATAGTAACCCAGTACACTCACTCATTCATGAATTGATTACAGCTGCCTTAAATTCTAGGTCTGCTGGGGATGAGCGCTTCTTTTACCTTTTATGGGTAGGCAACTAAACATGAAGACCTGGGTCATAAATTCAGAACCCATTCTATCATCTGCTGTCTAGCTCAGCCTGATGTAGGGAGCTCGCTGACTTAATGCTTCGTGCATCTATCGCGTCGAGATGAAGATGTTTTGCTAAGAGGATGGTGGGATACAGTAGGAGAAGGAAGGAGGTGCACATGACTCACCAGTTGATGTGATTGATGCTTTTACCAGCTTGCTCATCTTTTTAAAGGCATTGAAGACTCGCCCCAAACTGCGTGCCGCGCTCTGAAAAAGTTAAATTTCCGTTGCTTGCAAATGACGTTTTCTTCTTTTTCTTCTTGTCGCTACAAAATGCAGACAGTAATGAAACGTGATACCTTGTTATCTTTTATCTAGACCTGAGATGTCCACGCTGCTATGTACACTGTGGTTAGGGTATTGACCGTAGCTGTATGTATTGACTGTACACTAGTAATTATTTACCGACAGTAGCAAGCTGTGCTTGTATTTTCTGGGATCGATGGTGGTGTCTAGCACTTCTGTTACACCTCATTCGAAACTAGGTCAGATTACCGGCATGAGACGTTTCTTTGTGCGCGAGTCTTCACACCCTTTAAGTCATTTTACTGGTATTAAAGCAGCATTTCCTGAAATCGCTATAGTTTGCAGCTCAGTAATTGTACTGTTCATCATGAACTTGTAATTGGTCAAATGTAATGTTTTGTTTTTTCAATGTCTTTTTTTTAAAGAACCCTGATTAGCAAGCGATTTTAGCAATTCCATTTTCAGACTTCTGACAAATATATTGGCCTGCAGACAACTTTTTTCCATATTTATAGCCAAACTTTCATAGCAATTCCAGATTTACCTCTGAGAAATTTGTCTGGCTTGCAGACTTTTTGTTCTCTAAGTTGGTGTTTATCACAAATCTGTGGCATGATTTCTACACAAAACAGATATTCTTGAATACATGAAACTGTCCTTCAACAGTTGAGCTGCTGTGGAGTTTCACCTTACAATAAGGGTTACCATGTATGGAAGACACAGTAACACCCGAATGTTATTCTTCACATGCACAATAATTCTTTCAACAAACTTCATGAAAAGTCTGGAATTTTAAACAAATCTTGTCAGAAAGAAAGAGAAGGAAAAGATGTTTTAGTTTGTAGGTCAGCTTAGAAACAGGTCAAAGTGAAGGGTTTTGGGTTTGTTTGTGGCAGTGTTATAATCTCCTTCTGACCCTGAAATGGGATTCCTAGATGATGAATGGATCCGTCGAAATATCTTGTCAAGATCTCTGCTGGTTCATGATGGGTCTGTCATGTTGCTGTCCAAGGCACCATGCTATCATATGGTTTACAATCACAGTGATGAAAACTGATAAACTGATTGAGAAGATACTCTCTGGCATTAACATCTAGGTCAGTATTTTACTCCTTTTATGTGGAGGGGGGGGGGGTGGGGGGTATCTTGCCAGGAACTCTAACTGCTAGGTCTGTCACCTTGCTTTTCAAGTTCTACTATCATATGGTTTACAATCACAGTGACGAAAACTGATAAACTGATTGAGAAGATACTCTCTGGCATTAACATCTAGGTCAGTATTTTTCTCCTTTTATGGGGGGGGGGGTGGTGGGGGGGTGGTATCTTGCCAGGAACTCTAACTGCTGGGTTGTCACCTTGCTTTCCAAGTTCTCCTATCATATGGTTTACAATCACAGTGATGACAACTGATTAACTGATTGAGAAGATACTCTTTGCATTAACATCTAGGGTCAGTATTTTTATCTAGCATGTGTTGGGGGAAGGGGAGGAGGGTTGGGTATCTTGTCAGGATCTCTGCTGCTGGGTCTGTCATGCTATTTTCCAAGTTATGCTATCATTTAGTTCGTCCCCCCACCCTTTTGAAGCAAAATGGCTTGTCCCCCCCACCATTTTGAAGCAAAACTGCTCATGACCCACCATTTTGAAGCAAAATGGCTAGTCCACCCACCTTTTGAAACGAAACGGCTCGCCGACCCACAATTTTGAAGCAAAAGGCTCGGTCCTCCCACCATTTTGAAGCGAAACAGCTTGTTTCCTCACCATTTTGCAGAAAACAGGAAGAAGAAAACAACTAAGGATCAAGAAGTGTTCCTACATAACTTAACGGGTCAACTTAGAGCAGGGTCATAAACTACAGTAATTATTAAATTTGAACTTGAGTAAAAATACCTAAAACTTAAAGTGTAAATTCCTCTGTGCTTCCAATGAAATGACAAACAGGAAATAGGTCAGAGATAAACTGTTTTGTTGCTGACCACTGTGTTCCCAAGGGTTGATGTTGTTTATCCCTTAACATCACCCTTACTCATCATTTGGTCAATTCTCCTCCTCACAACAAACTCCTTTCATCAGTAGACTGCATGTACAAATGGGTCATTTCTGTCTTATTATTACTGAATGATTGATATAGTTATTGGTTTTCTATGAATTGACCTGACTGGCTGTTTGGTGACAACACAGAGACATAGGGAAATATTCCCAGGTGCCTGATAGAAAAGCTCATAACTTATTAAAGTCAAGTTACTTATAATAAGAAAACAATTTCTTTGGTAGCTTGCTAGCATGTTTATGAAATAGTTTAAGGAACCCAGGTAAATGTTTGGTCTGCTTTTGTATGGTGTAATTGAGGTTAATTGCAATATTCTGTGGTTATTGGATTTGGAAGAGCAAGTATACTATTTAGTAATTTTAAAAGAGTGTTTTGTAAGGAAGCTGAAGCAGGTTTATTAGAGCCTTCCAGTCAGGCAACTTCAGGCAACTTCCACCTCAGTTTGAATATTAGTCAACCAGCGATCTCCCCTCCCCCCCCCCCC
>JAIPMN010010360.1:3047-13630 GCA_020650975.1 Apostichopus californicus
CCCCCCCCCCCCCCCCCCCCGTTCCTTCATATTTGGTTAATGATACTGGTTGTCAGTTTTGTCCCTTAATGGAACATTTATCGATAACAAAGATTTGAATGCCTAATTTCTATAACAGGTATACTGGGTGAAACTGATTAAACAGTCGTTAGTCGATGATGAAACAATGCTCTCTCCAGACCCAACTCCATACATACTTGAGAGTTTAGTCAATGCACCTCGTTATCGAGTCATGCAATTAACAAGTCCCTTCACGTTCCAGTTGCTTTAGAGTTTTTACTCTTTTGCTCATTTATACACGAGTCTCACTTTCGATGAGTGATGTGCTTGACCCTGTACTCGACTTAATCGTGACGGATATCAAATGAGTAATCAATTACTAATTCTGATATCTCTTAAATGTGGCAATGTTTTTGTTTTTAGTTGTGTTAGAAACTGATGGTGTATAGACCAGTCATCCTTGTTAGTGTTTCTCAGAGATGTACATTAAACAGGTCGTGACTTTTTGACATTTTGCCCCAGATAGTTGTGAAAAACATAGCAAATGCAGTGCCTCCAATCAATGACTGGTCATCTCGTTGGGGGGGGGAGGGGGAGGGGGGTAGGGAAGTGACTTGACCCGACCGGAAAATGATAAGTGACCAGTTAGAACTCTACAGTTAGCTAAAGAAACTTGTTAAATTTTGCCTTGAAGATTCTTTAATGGGAGATAGTTGTCACATAATAAAAAATTCAATTTTTTTTTTCCATTTTATTTGTTTCAATTTTTAGCAGCTGAGACTGCTTTTAAATTAATAAGTTTGATACTTGACACAAAAGTTAAATCACAAAGTAGTATGATATTTTGAAATATTTATCGCACGGAGCACAGCTACCATATGCATTGCACAATTTGTCACCACTCTACTCCCTTGATGCACCCTCCGGCATGCATTTATGTAGTTCGACATATATATTTATATCTATATATTTAGATCTATTAATGAATTATCCTGCTTTTACTACTCTAGAAGACACAATTCTGTCTTAGAAATTGGTGCCATCATCGGTATGCTAAAAGTTTATTAAAGTCAATTTCTAATTGTAGTGGGGTGGGGGAGAAGATGGGGGGACAGGTGAGTTAAAACAATACTGCAATTTGAATTGGTTTATCAAGTCTGGTCATGTTAAGGTTCATTGTGTACATATGAGCTGTTTCACCCAATTATATCCACGCCTTCTCTAGGACATATCCATAGGAAAATTTACATTTTAAATTTTTTTTTTTTAAGGATGTATGGGTTAAGGCGTTCGATCTTTCAATGGAAATTCAACTTTATGTAAGAGATATCCTTACAATTAAGCCTATCTGTGATAATAAGGTGACCGTTTTAATTTAAGTAATGAATATTCATAATATAATTTGAACCAATCACATCCTTTCTTTAGTGATGCAAGTTTTGGGGAAATATTTCTATTGGAAACTTCTTTCAATCAATAAAATTCAAAAATAGCATTCTCAGAAAAATATGCCCCTTGTAAAGCGTCTTGCATCAGTTGTGGTTTACACTTTATCTTTCTATCCATGTATATTAAGATTTGGCACCAGAGGGTAACATTATGTTAATAAATGCCCCTTCAATAGATTGGTAGCATATCTTTATTCGAATTTCCTCGCCTCTTCCCTCCATCTGTTAGGCCTGCCTCTCCTGAAGAAGAACAGAACGACTTCGAGTACGATGCCGAAGAGGAACGAGAAGATTTCGCAAGCAAGCCAGGTGTCCAAGTTAAAGCACTCTATGACTATGATGGTGTGGAGGAAGACGAACTCAGCTTCCATACAGGTATGCTGATGTCAGGCACATTAGGGTCGGGTTGTGGGGTGGTGGAGGTGTTAGAGATTTTCATGGGGTGGTGGAGGGGTTAGAGTGTAAACCCATTCACTGTGATGGCTCTTTGGAAATGAACTTGACTTCCACACAGGTATGTTGATGTCAAGCAAATTAGGTTAGTCGTGGAGGGGTTAGAGTGGGTAATGGGGTGGTGGAGGAGTTAGAGTGGGTCGTGGGTTGGTGGAGGGATTAGAGTGTACACCCATTGATGGCTCTTTGGAAATGAACTCGACTTCCATAAAGGTATGTTGATGTCAAGCAAATTATGGTAGGGTCGTGTTGTGGTGGAGGGGTTGGAGTGGGTCATGGGGTGGTGGAGGCGTGAGAATGGGTCGTGGGTTGGTGGAGGGGTTAGAGTGTAAACCCATTCACTGTGATAGCTCTTTGGAAATGAACTTGACTTCCAAACAGGTATGTTGATGTGAAGCAAATTATGTAGAGTCGTGGGGTGGAAGAGGGGTTAGAGTGGGTTGTGGAGTGGTGGAGGGGTTTACTTAGATATGGTGGTGGAAGATGGCCTCAGATTCCATACAGGTATGTCAGTTTGTCAGTATGGAGTAGCTAAAGGGTAGGGATGTTGGGTGGTGTAGGGTGTTTAAACCAATGATCAACCATCTGCTTTTTATCCGATTGACAGCTTTGATGTCAAATGGCAGGACAGGGGTGCGGTGATTGTTGTGATTGCATGCAGGAAGCTGAACTCACATTCCACACAGTTATATTGATGTGAAGCAAATGAATAAGAACAATTGAGGGTAGGGTGGTGTGGGGGGTGATAGTTTGAAACCCGCTCAATATAGTGGAATCTTAGAAAATGAACTCAGCTTCCACAGAGTTATATGGGTATCAAGCAAGATATGAGTTTGTTTGAGGCACCGTTTAACCCTGGAACCTCTCCCCACATGCCACTCTCCCTCCCCTACCCTCACCCATCACAGAGGAATTGAGTTTTTGAGAGATGGTTGAAAGGCATTTCTTTAGACCTGTAACTAATTCAATATGACTTTATGCAGTTTGTGAAAAGTATGAAATGGAATTATTATTCCATCAGCTGTTACACATTACACAGAGGTAACATGGCTTCCAACTTAAATACCACCAAAGATGTGGTTATTGAGTATCACCGCCAACATAATTCTCTATCTCTCTCTCTCTCCTCAATCTAGGAGATATATTTGTGAAGTTGGAAGATGAAGATGAGCAAGGCTGGTGCAAGGGGCGTGTCAACGACAAGGTCGGACTCTACCCGGCTAACTATGCCACGCCGATCTGAGGGCGCCAGACATCCTGGACATGTATGGAGGTCACCAGCAGCAGCAGCATCCCAGTTTGGACGTAGGTCATTCCGGACGAAAATCAATCGATGAATTAAACTACAGGGTTATCATTGTCGTCAGTGTTGAAAACAAGAAAGGTGAAGTAATCTTACAGGAGGGCTATCATCAAAAGGGTATCGTGAAATTCAGTCAGTGAACCAATCGATCGAGGTAAAAATTCGTAAACACAATCGCCGAGGTATATATCGTTATCGTCGAAGATTTCTCAAGTGAAAACTGAAAGCTGAGTCGATCAGCCACTAGTGGGAATTAGTCAGGTGCACTTCGGTATTAATGTCGAAAATGGCATCTTTTACGGAAAACCTACAAATTTCTTTCCTGGGGATTGTTGGTAGTGAGTGATAACAGGCCTACTCTACTCTGGCATTTCATTACTGGGTATTTATTTGAGTATCTCACTTGTTGCAAATATGATTTTATCTAACTAGTCTGTAATTAATCCGGGTTCTATTCTATAGTTATCCGGATCAGTCATTAGCCATTTCAGTTCAGAGTGTACCATGTACAGTGTGTACCATGTACAGTGTGTACCGTGTGTACCATGTACAGTGTGTACCTTTCTAGTACTCCTTTGATATCAGGTACAACCCTTTAGTTCGTCAGCTCATCCTTCTTTATTAGATTTAGCCTTTAAACTACCAGGTCCAATTCGTAGAGCTCTATCATGGTAGATCTTTCAGCTGTCAGATGTGTCCTGTTCTGTGTGATGTTATATCCAACTGTACGATGCTGTTGGTGACTTCGTCATGTGTAGACATACTAACTGGTTTGTAGTACAAGGAAGAAATTAACAATTTTATATAAACCCATTTGTGAGGCAACCCATTTTGAAACATCAGGTTTACCCAATCCAATATGCTGTTCATCAATAATTTGACTTTTTTATGGGAGGGGGAAGGGAAGAGATATTTGAGGGGCCTATACACCCCCACTTGTGGCAATGCAACTGCTGTGTGGACCCCAATGACAAATACAATTCAAGAAGACAATGTACTTAAAACTTATTGTTGGTTTGAATGAAAATGTCATCTATCCTTGAAACTTTTTTCCTTTCAAATTTCATGATTTTATTTGGCTCTTTGATTTCTTTTATACATATTGATATGCAAGTTTGGTGAACCCTTGAAGTGTTGACATTCAGTGGATTCTTGGACAGACCGTCTAAGGCAGGGGTGGGCAACCTCTTTGAATGAATGGGCCAGGTATAAGGGGTGAAAAATTGACTGGGCCGCACCTAACCAACGACCTGCTGTTTATTTCAAACCTTTGATTCCGAGGACTTTCTAGCAATAGGTGTGTGTACTTAATCTGTATTCACAAAAACATAATGTCAGTACAGTTGATAATTAATGGGGATAACAGGCCTACCTGACAGCATCATTAGTGCTGATAAATTCTAAGCAGCTAGCACGTTTATTGTGATGATGTAAAATGGGTTTTTCTTTTTCTTGAGACATCTCACGGGCCACAAAAAAATCACTGGCAGGCCGCATGTGGCCCACGGGCCGTTGGTTGTCCTCCCCTGGTCTAAGGTCTGTCCAAAGTTTATTAAAAGAAACATGCTGTCCCAGACTGAAAATGTAGTCACTTGTTTCTCCAGCAATTACCAGAAAACTTCATAGTCAAGAGAAAACGTGGAGTAACTTCACGTTTCAGTGGAAACCTATATTGCCTAACACTTATGTTATGAGGGGTATTGGTGCCCTAAGCTTATCAAATGAGAAATATTAATATAATTTATATATATATTATATATAGAAACTGTTTCAAAACCATTTTGATTCCTTACTGGAGGCAATAGGAAGCTATGCGAGGGTGATGGCGTGTAAGTATGTGGTACTGAAAAAGTTAAAAGTTGGTTGAAAACTTAGGCCATTTTCTCAAAAAATATTTCACAGTATATAAACAATGTCATATAACTTTTTGTTTTCTTAGCTCAAAAGTGGTACCCACCCATAGGAAGACTGTTCTTTCTGGATATTGAAACATGTTGGTAGAAAAGTTTATATTGTAAACTCCTTTGATAACAGTCTATATTTTCAGTACTGGAGACAGCGATCTTTTCGTGAAAGTATGTATTCCGGTCCTGCCCAAGGCAACTTTCTTTTGCTTATTAATTTCTCTGAATCAAATGTAATTATTCACATTTCATTTTATTATAAGTTTCTTTGTATCATAGAAATTCAACTATATTTTTTGGGTTTGACAGATTATATTCCAGGCACACATTTATAGATATTACCTTTGTCAAGAATTTTCATGAATACATCATATCACATTTGTACAACTATTAATATAAATTTAATCGAATTTGCCTGCTACATTGATAGTATCCGCAAAAGTCAACAGAAATATCTTAAATAAATTGTCTGAGAGGATATTAAGGAGGGTCTGCTTAATTTCAAAATATGAAAACATCAATTATCGAGCCCAAAGTTAACAAATTCTTTGTTGAAGTATTGTAATAGTTCATTTCTTACATGAATGGAAAATCTATGCCTTACACACCTAAAAAAAAAATGAATGTAGAAAAATCCTTCTTTTGTATTTCAAGTTTACCATGCAAATTTTACTGATTGTACGAATTTCTCAGCATTCATTGTTGACAACCAAGAAAAGAGTGTCATTTTTTTGTTCGTTGCTAAGCATTCCAAGGGATTTCTGGACAGTAAGGACAAGAAGAAAATTTACCTTTGTTTTTGTTGCTCTTAATTTCAAATCACTTTTGTTTTATTATGATTAATAAAGTAAGGATTTATTTAAAATAAGGGAATTGTCTAAATCCCATATGTAAGGTATAAATATTATCATATTTATTTACATTATACCTCCAATACTTAAATTTTCTTTATTTCACCTATCTTAGAGTTTTGAAACTTGTAACATTTCTGTAACGTTTTTTGTTTTAACCATTTTTCCTGTCTTTTGGTACGAAATTAATCCCATCTAAACTAAAAGTGATATGATGTAATTTTGGACTAAGTATGGTGATTGCAAACCAAAAACATTTTCATGAAATGCTCAGATATTTTCAGGTATACTTTGCATTTTGCATTGAAAATACTGGAAGATTAATATTCAGTTGTGTGTATATTTAATTCGAAATACGTGATAATTAGCCAAATTGAGACCAGAACAAAGTAAGGTCTTCCTTTCCTACAATTATCACACTTCAAACAAAGTTTGGCCAACTCCAGTCTTTCAATATCTGGTTGCAGCTTCTACTATCTACCAGTAAATGCATGGTTACTGTTGTGAATTAAAGTTGTAGCAGCATCACTAGTGTGTAATGAGATGTGATGAAACATCATATAATATCCAATAAAGACCCATTAGTGTGTAATGAGATGTGATGAAACATCATATAATATCCAATAAAGACCCATTAGGATGTGAGAAATTTACTTGTCAGGTTGGATCGCAGGTAGCCTAACACATTATTTATATGAAGAAATTCAGCCTAATGTTAAGTTGTGTTTGTTCGTTTAAACTACTTCAAAGGCATTTATGCTATGTTTATATAGTCATTATTTGTTTGCGTTTCATTGCCATGCCATCTATCACATTGTATACAAATGTATAAGTCACTAATGAAAAAATATAATTCTGTGTATGGAGGGGAAGAAACAAATTTATTAATCCCAAAATTAATGTGAGACCAGGTCTTAGAATGTTGATTTTGTAAATATTGTCCAGGTTAATGAAGTTTGACAAGCTTCCGTCGTCATGTTAGGATATAAACATGATTCCATAATAAATTGAAATGGAATAACATCGTTTGTCTTGTCTTACATTATAGGATATCCTTACACTCGTTTTGTGTGCCATGCTATCACAATCCTCAGTTGATCCCGTCGTAAGAAGCAGTTTCTTGCAAATTAACGGATAATCAGTTTGTTGGAAATTGCTGCTTTCTTTACAGATTGCAAATTTTTTTTTATTTCGCTCGCATTAGGTTGTCATCATTTCAACAGTTTTCAACAAAATAGATTGTTTTGATGGCAACTTCACGTTTCTATAATCATAAATGTGACGAAAGTCGAACGTTATTTTTAAGGACTATCTATGCTGAAACTGCTGGAAGAAACTACTCAAATTGAGATCAACAGCCGATCCTGACAATAGCTCGTGAACTCACTGCCAACTAAGACCGTTTTACACAATTATTTCGCACTGGTCATAGTAAGAAATCTAACTAGACGAACTGTTAAGTTTCATAAATGCTGCCTGGTCACAACGAAGCTACATCCAACCTGAAATAAATACGACGGAAAACGTCCAATAGAACCGCTGTACTACAAAGAGTACGTACACTTTTTGCACGCCAAGTAAGCCTTCGATCGGCAGGCACGTTGAATAAATGCAATTTTGTTCGAATTTTCAGTTTTAGATTCTACGGATGCCCATAAGATCATTTCCAATTGCCAATAGCCTCCTATTCGTATGAGGCGTAACGCACATGTTATCTGATAGGCTGGTCGGTGGGAGATACGGTAGCTTATAAAAGAAAGTTCCACAATTTTGCGTCTGGTGACTCCAAATGACCTTTGACCTCAATAAAATCTTGCACTGAACGTGTACCAACTACATACTAAATATGATATTAGTCCAACCTTCCCTTCTTGAGTTATCGTGCTTACAAAGTTTTCAAAATTTGACCTCTTATGACCCCAAATGGACTTGGACCTCCACCAAACACAATAGAGATCTTGAACTCAATGTGGTACCCCTTAACACGAAATACGAGATAGATCCAAGCTGTCCTTGTTGGGATATCGTGTTTACAAGGTTTACACAATTTGACACCTGGTGACCCCAAATGACCTTTGACCTCTACAAAAAACTAGGCTTTTGCTCCTAAATGTGGTCTACCTACTCACGAAATACGAGATTGATCCAAGCTTACCTCCTTGAGATATCGTGTTAACAAGGTTTTCACTGTTTTGCCCCTGGTGGCTCTAAATGACATCTGACCTCCCCCACAAAACGTTGGGTTCTTCTACTCATTGTGGTACTCATATACACCATATATTTGATTGGTCCACGCTTACCTTCTTGAGATATCCTGTTTACAAGGGCGGCGTTACATACACGCACGCACAGAACACTCTCCGCCTGCATGAATGCATAGGTTAGGATTATCATCGAAACCAAAAATAACATTTTAAATATGATATATTGATGTCATTTCACATCAATTTAAAGGACTAAAACTGCTTCAAATGTCACTTTTGTCTAGAGAGAAGCCTTTTCTAAGTGCTCGGAATCCGTGGTATACATCCTGACATTATTTTGAAAACATTCATTTTTGGCCCAAAATGGACAATTTTGTAAGGCTATACCCTTATGATTTTGTTAATTTTTGGCCAAAATGACGACTTTTTTAATACTTCCCAAAATCATACATACGATCGATGGCACCCTTTTGATTAGATTCGAGCTGAAAAGAGTACTTAAGTCACTCGATTTTGATGAAAAAATCACATTTTTAATATGATATATTGATGTCATTTCACATCAATTTAAAGCACTAAAACTTCTTACAAAGTCACTTTTGTCTAGAGAGAAGCCTTTTCTAAGTGCTGGGAATCCGTGGTATACATCCTGACATTATTTTGAAAACATTCATTTTTGGCCCAAAATAGACAATTTGGTAAGGCTATACCCTTATGATTTTGTTAATTTTTGGCCAAAATGACGACTTTTTTAATCCTTCCCAAAATCATACATACGATCGATGGCGCCCTTTTGATTAGATTCGAGATGAAAAGAGTACTTAAGTCACTCGATTTTTATGAAAAAAAAAATCACATTTTTAAAATGATATAACATCAATTTAAAGGACTAAAACTGCTTCAAATGTCACTTTTGTCTAGAGAGAAGCCTTTTCTAAGTGCTGGGAATCCGTGGTATACATCCTGACATTATTTTGAAAACATTCATTTTTGGCCCAAAATGGACAATTTGGTAGGGATATACCCTTATGATTTTGTTAATTTTTGGCCAAAATGACGACTTTTTTAATCCTTCCCAAAATCATACATACGATCGATGGCACCCTTTTGATTAGATTCGAGCTGAAAAGAGTACTTAAGTCACTCGATTTTTATGAAAAAATAACATTTTTCATATAAAATATTGATGTCATTTCACATCAATTTAAAGGACTAAAACTGCTTCAAATGTCACTTTTGTCTAGAGAGAAGCCTTTTCTAAGTGCTGGGAATCCATAGTATACATCCTGACATTATTTTGAAAACATTCATTTTTGGCCCAAAATAGACAATTTGGTAACGCTATACCCTTATGATTTTGTTAATTTTTGGCCAAAATGACGACTTTTTTAATCCTTCTCAAAACCATACATACGATCGATGGCGCCCTTTTGATTAGATTCGAGCTGAAAAGAGTACTTAAGTCACTCGATTTTTATGAAAAAAACACAACATTTTTAATATGATTATATTGATGTCATTTCACATCAATTTAAAGGACTAAAACTGCTTAGAATGTCACTTTTGTCTAGAGAGAAACCTTTTCTAAGTGCTGGGAATCAGTGGTATACATCCTGACATTATTTTGAAAACATTCATTTTTGGTCCAAAATGGACAATAAGAATATACCCTTATGATTTTGTTAATTTTTGGCCAAAATGACGACTTTTTTAATCCTTCCCAAAATCATACATACGATCGATGGCGCCCTTTGGATTAGATTCGAGCTGAAAAGAGTACTTTAGTCACTCGATTTTTATGGAAAAAAATCACATTTTTAATATGATATATTGATGTCATTTCACATCAATTTAAAGCACTAAAACTTCTTACAAAGTCACTTTTGTCTAGAGAGAAGCCTTTTCTAAGTGCTGGGAATCCGTGGTATACATCCTGACATTATTTTGAAAACATTCATTTTTGGCCCAAAATAGACAATTTGGTAAGGCTTTACCCTTATGATTTTGTTAATTTTTGGCCAAAATGACGACTTTTTTAATCCTTCTCAAAACCATACATACGATCGATGGCGCCCTTTTGATTAGATTCGAGCTGAAAAGAGTACTTAAGTCACTCGATTTTTATGAAAAAAACACAACATTTTTAATATGATTATATTGATGTCATTTCACATCAATTTAAAGGACTAAAACTGCTTAGAATGTCACTTTTGTCTAGAGAGAAACCTTTTCTAAGTGCTGGGAATCAGTGGTATACATCCTGACATTATTTTGAAAACATTCATTTTTGGTCCAAAATGGACAATAAGAATATACCCTTATGATTTTGTTAATTTTTGGCCAAAATGACGACTTTTTTAATCCTTCCCAAAATCATACATACGATCGATGGCGCCCTTTTGATTAGATTCGAGCTGAAA
>JAIPMN010010363.1:2790-19833 GCA_020650975.1 Apostichopus californicus
TTGAAATTACTAGCGATATCATAAAAACATTTAAAACATTTTTTAAAAATATGCTCAAGGGGGGGCGGCTGCCCCCTTCGCCCCCCTCCCCCCTTGGCTACGCGCCTGCCTGGGACCCCTTTCGATGCACTGACGTTAGGACGAAAAACTTGAATGGGAATTAAATCGTAGTTATCCAAATCAGGATTCAAGGTGAATATAAAGAATAATGTTAGTTACACTCTCCCACTACACCCCTCCTCTGTGCTATAATTTCAAACGGAAGTAACACAATTAGTATAGGGGAGAGATTTACGGGCAGGACGAGGATCATATTTTTACCCTCTTCAAAGGCCCGATCTTGTCTTGGCAGTCGCCCTAGTATACTAGCAGGAGTTAACAAGTCATCGCCTGTTCAGAATAAAACAACGTTTACACATTAAAACAAAAGATACAATTTGTTTCGAGATTAAACGAGTTTTCTGATTAACGAGTACCAAATAAAATAGTGCATAAGAAATAATTTCGCTCTCTTTTCATTTCACATACTGGAAAATATTTTTGATCCCAAAATCCCTTTGTTAACTGAAGTCAACAAAAGCTCGTAAACAACAATGACAAACATTACAAAGAATGTTTATATGATCGTATAAAATAATGATTTGGAATTCGAAACATAGATCCCAAGGACCTTATATATCCTGAGTTCGACTAAAAATCCGAAGGTAATTTCTTGAAATATTATTCTAGCTGTTAAACATGCTTTGCTACTTTGTTCTGTCAACATTTCTTTACACTTTTCTAATAACTTTGTTGTCGATTGTTCTCCCAAATATAACTTGATTTTAAAGACACAGTTTATTGATCTCGTTACCTCCTAAGTCAATAGTTGCCTGTCTCTCCCAGGAAGGGTGTGGCCAAAGATGCTCCAAACTAGAGCTCTGTCGAGCTGAGTTAATTCGGTCAGATGAGATGAAAGATGGAGAAGAAATGAAATATGAAGAATAAATGAAATATGAAATAAGTTTTATGATGATCAGATATAGTGATATAGGGGCAGACGTTCCTTTATCGTATCCGACGAAAAGGGGAATATTTGAGAAACAGCTGGTCACATTTCACAACTACTCGGGTACTCGTTTGTCTTGTAGAACCCTCCCTGCGAATATTTCAATGTCTATCTATCAAAACCGTGGAAAACGTGTCCTCTTTGGATGTTGTTTGTGACTTTTTTAAATATTTTTTGTCAGTTTTCTGGTACACTCCTCTTGCTCCGCACTGAAAAACCTTCGCCTCCCCCCCCCCCCTCCCTCCCCCACCCTCGAGCCATATGTCTCTCGTATTTACAACCACAAAGGTAATTTCCTGACGAAAACATTTACACAGGGACGGCCGAAGATGATCCAATCTGGGGGTTGGGCGAGGGCACAAATTTTGAATGGGGGGGGGGGGCAATGGCCGGAAACGTGACTATGATCTGAGGATGCAAATCATAAAGTTACTTCTAAACTTTTAACGATTTTGTGTTCTTTTTTGGGGGCCCATTCCGGAGACCGAAAAACTCACTCCATAATTTTCCTCTTTGTGGATAATGTTCGTTGATAGGACGATGCCATGGAAAAGGTGAGAGAAGTGAAGGTCTCTGCCGACATGGAATTATATCGTCTGCCAATCAAATGAAATGAAATGAAAGGGATGTGAAAAGTAAATGAAAATCTTAAATAAAACAACTGTGTCTCACGTTCGCTCGGTGTATTTTTGTTTATAGCATAACGAACTTAGTTAATAATTAGTTAATCAATTAGCAATCATTATTGAAGGAGTGTTTCACTAGCTCCCTCCCTCCCTCACCCAACCCAACCCACCCGACATTATCACTACACCAAAATCCATGTCGAAAATTCAGTACAATTTTAACAACTATTTTTAGTTCATGAATTGAAATATTGCTGTACAATTTCGTTCAGTTTGGGACAAATCAACCCTCCATGACATTACACCTGAAGACCTGATGACACGATCATTAACTTTGACTATTGTGCTATTTTAAATCAGTGACTCATAAGGAGTAAGTTTTATGAAAGTAATATTGGCTTATGGTTACAGGAATCAGGAAGTTATCTTTGAAAGAATGAACGCACGAACGATAAACATTATTACCCTATTGAACGTTGAAATTCCAAATCTGTAATGTATCCTTTCTTTGCAAGAATTCACGAATTGACTGTGGCAGAACTAACAGTAGTATTTGACATATTGCAAATTGCTAAATTCATTCATTCTGACTGGTTTAAATTCCAATTGAAATTGCAACTTTTAGAACGCTTAGTGGCTAAACGGCTTAAAGGCTATACGGTTATGCCTTGATTAAACTAATCAATATTTGAATCCTCCCTTCTATTCGAGGAGGTCGATGCTGTTGCTTTTGTGTTCATTAGCTGTGTTTGTTTTTGTTTACCGTCATCAAAGGAATATTGTCTTCCAAAACTTCTGAATTCTTCCCGGGCACGTCTAACGGCTAGTTGACTTCTCTGTAGCGTGGGTCCTGTTGCTTGTGGATACGTATAAAAAGAATTGTTGTAATCATGCCCTTTTACATATTTACTTTACCAAGAACAACTATTCAATTTCTAACCATGTCGGCTAGATTTGTTTCATAAGTATTGAATCAATTTGCTTTCGAAAAAATTGCCCGTGGATCAGCATTTCTTTTCAAGACGGATGGTCAATCGATCATGAAATCTAACTGCAGAACGAACAAGTGACGTGTTTCTCGCGTTCATTATGCAACTATGAGATATAAACTCAAGCACTATAATTCAAGTGAATATGGTTTCACGTGTCAATTTCATGGCGACAAATTTAAGAAAATATTCATAACGACATCCATCAAAACTTGCGCCATATTGATTTCACAACTCTTCCAATCGTGACGATACAGATGACGCATTGCGATCATTAAATAGATATATAGTCCCAACAGTTTCCATCAGTCTTTCCACATAGACACAGAAGATGTTATAAGTATAGGCTAAATTATGTCATATCGATTACGTGTTAGGCTAGTGAGTTATAAACAAATTGAACGTGGGGAAAAAGGAAACGTATTGATTAATTGCAATTTTCACTGTTCCCAACTGGTTTTATGATTGGAAAGGATTAATGACTGTTAATCTAAATACACGATAATCCAATCTGTCACAAAAAACGAATGAAAAGAACAGAAGTAAATATTTGCTAGCGTTCAACGCTTATGATAAAAGTCATTTGATAAAGAAAGTGAGCCTAATCAGCTTAGTCACCCATTTGTTGTTTGTATCTGTAACGCGATCACTTATTGTGGTAGCTGATGGCATGCACATTTATATAATTCTATAGGCTATACGTGAAAATGTCAATTTATCAATCAGCACAAAAGACTTGTATTAATAGGGATATTTTTTTTAAAATTTCATTTCAATGTGTTACACACAGGTGAAATTAGATGCAGTTAGTGGAGTAGTACTGACCTAATAGTAAAATGTACTGGTTACCGTCGGTTACATAAATTGTTATACCGCACTGTGTGCCATACATAATTCGACTATCATGCCTCATTTCATTTTTCGCAATTGCACAATTAATACATCAAACCAGTTGTTAGCTGAAAGTGAGTCCGGGGATGTATAAGAACGGGAGAACTGGGAGGGGGGGGGGGGAGAAGAAACCAGGAACTAATGGGAGATCGCAAAGGGACACGAAATCGACATGGTATACCTATGTCCGGTAAAACACTCTTGTCACTGAAGAGTAGTTCTCTCATAAGATTCCCCTGTTGTCGATCCTCTATCGTGAAGTTGCAGGGACAAAATCAGAAAGTTTGCATTGGATTAAGACAATTCGACTTAAAAGTTTGTTCATATGGGTACACACCAACGAAAACCAAATAGTCACAAAGCCTAAAAAATTAACCGCAGAATGATTGACAATATACACAAGATGTTTGTTTTATGTACATATATAAAGAGGCGTGCGTAACCAGGAGTGCATGGAGGGTGGAATATGGGAGGAATGGGATAGGGTAAATCGGTAGAGACGGAGGAAAGAATGGAGGGGAGGATAAACAGGATGTGGGGATCATAAAATCCTTCATGTACCGAAAATGAACAAGGACTTAAGTTTATTGGCAGAGCTGTACAGTAGCGTGAGCATTGCTGCTTAACTAGTTAACGAACAATCATGAATTTTTTTATAAGGGTTTCAACTGTCCCTTCCTAATCCTCATTGTCTTTTGTGTCTAAGAATACTTTTTCTGTCTAACGAAGTCAAGTACTCGCGACACAACTAGAACAATAGCGGAGTGTTATGAAACTGTTTCTATTCTGAGCCAAAGTTCCTTAAATCAAGTCAATCGCGCGAAACTGTCTGACTTATTCATTTTCGACTAAATAAAACTGAGCACAAAACTGATTTACATATATAGTTATTGAGAGATACAGTGGTAGGGGGGGGGGGGGGAGATAACAAGCTGCTTATCTATTTCAAAAACCTGTGAAGGTGAAAACAAAAAGGTGTAAGGATCTACCCTTATTTATTAAATAATATCAAACTCCTGTAATAAATTATTCAGAGAAATGTGTTGCCCTTGTGGTGCATGCATGGTAAAGGAAAGATATTGTATTTGGATACTTCATTGCTAGAAAATGTTTCGCAAAATAAACTACAGTAGCACTGCTGTCATGTAGCTGCAATCAAAACCTTTCTGTTTTTTCTTGTGTAGACTACACAAAATACAGGCGATTCAGTCTCTACATTAACAGACTCAGAGGCGTACAAAGGGGGAACATTTTGGACACACTAGGAATTTCATGAACAAGTCAAACGTCATATTGTGTTTCGATTGGATGAAAGTTTCTGTTACGATAAGATGGCAGAATGCATTGTGGCGTAGTTTGGTAGCGAATAGAGAAACACTTTTACATGTTCGTATAATGGAGTAAGGGAGGGGGAGGGTAAGACGGAGGCGCACCACTCAAATTAAAAAATTAAATTACATCAATTCTATGATATTGCCGGGCAGTACTGTTGATGTGTGTATGAACGTACTTTTTTGATTTGACAATGTTGTGACATTAAGGCAATAAGTGATGCAACCAGTTTGCACTGTCCTTTAAGTGGTTGGGATATGTCAGCACAACCACTTAACAAAAAAAGACATCGAATGGTTGTATCGATGTAGCAGCCCTCCCCCCCCCACCCCCCGCCCAATGTTGAGAACAGGGATGTGATGGAAGCAATGAAGCGTCTGTTTTGAGCGTTTTTGCATAGCAAAATGGTTTTGAAAGAAATGGAAATTCTTTGCATGTTTCGCTGTTGACTCATATTGTTTTCTGTGAGAGATTACTTACTTTGGTCTAGAAAGTATTGTAAATATATTTGTTCCAAATATTGACAAAATATATCAGCATTATCATAAGCTGTTCCATTCTTCTTGTAAATAAATTGCTATTACAAAAAAATGATGGATTGCTTGAAACCACGTTCGGTTCCAAATTTGGGAATGATTAAATAATTAAATTGTGAAGCAACTTGTGGAATTTGTCAACTTTCTGGAATTTGTGAACAATGTATAGCATCGGTGTTACTTTAAGTTACATCAATATGTAAAAACCTTGACATAACATTAAACCTGTCCATAACATCCAAAAGAAAAGCAAAAAAACAAGTGGAGTTGTTTGAAAAAGAATGAGAAAATGGAAAGCAGCAAATTATCATATGATTTTTTTTTTGTATTACCAATGTAACACATTTCTGAGAATGATATAAAAGAAATTTATACATCTTAGTAAAGTGTAATCAAATGTCATTATTAATGAATACAGAGTAAATGGTCTTTGTACTGAATCAAATGAGTTGTCAAGAAAAATCAGAAACACACACATAAAACTAAAAAGAAAAGGTTGTGGGGGGGGGGGGGGGTTATTCAATGATACAAACATCAAACTGGCAAGAACCGAGTCTACATATTGCCACAGCTAATTAATTTCACAAGTTATGAAATAATAATAATAATAACAGAATAATTCGGATTTTTACCATTTTTCCAAACACAAAATGAACCGTTTTAGTATTAAGTTCTACTGGGCCATACTCTTTTACCACATACTCCAAACATGAACTGGAAGTTAGTGACACGTGGGGATTCACAAGTTGAGTCCATATACATGATTAATAACAACAGTATTTCTTAGTGTAACATGTAAAAAGAAAAGAAAACTTGTCAGTGACAAAAATGACATAACATTCTAACATAGCAAATGAATGAGTTTAGTACACATTTAATACAATATGTTTCTTTATGTTGTATTTACAATATACATTTATTAACATTTACAATTGAGTACCTCAGCATATTTTCTATGTGAGTGAGAAGGGAGGGTTGGAGAGAGGGGTGAGAGAGAGGAGGGAAGGGAGGAGGGGGGGTGGTTCTTACCTAATCAAATCATGAAAATTGAAATCACTAAAAATTGCTAAGCGAAAAGGGAAATTACATTCTTGTCCCTCAAAAGCTGTAGCATTGTTTCAAATCACTTTTTTATACTGCATATCTGGTACTAAAGACTCAGTACATGAAAGTTGTACACATCAACATGAAATTTGGAAGGACGAAGGCGGGTTATAACAAAAGACACTATAAAATAAAATGTTATAGTACTACTAAACAATAGAATGGAATATGAATCTCCTAGTCATATTACTCAAACTTAATAACCTTAATAACACTAACACTCCAAAAAAAAAAAAAAAAAAATGTTTGTTTGTTTGTGAGAATCAATTCTAAAATCCTGAGTTGAAAGAAAAAAGTCCATTTGGCAAAATTAATTTCTCCATTTCCAATATGCTCTTTAAGGTTTACTAGATAAAACATCAACACCAGGATGAAATAATCAAGAATTATGATATTTACAATGAGATAACATACACAGACGGTATTCACACACATATTTACTTCTCAAATTATCAGTCAACCTTCTAAATTAACATATTTGCTAACATCCTACTTCCTGAAATGTTCTCCTGCTACAATTCCTTTGAATAAAGTCAGCACTTTTTTTTCAAATGAAGGGTAGTCACGGATTTAATAGTACTTTTTATATACATAGTCAATGCACACTAACAATTTTTACAAGTTAGTTCCTTGACGATCCCCATTTTTGAAGAACTTCTCGTTAGTACTTCTCCACAAAATTTCACTTGCGTATTTCATTAAATTTAAGTTAGTACTTTTCAAATTTCAGTGAGGCTTTTGTTAATTAGTTACTTACTACTCTAACTAGTACTTCTCAACTTTAAGTTAGTACTTCCAAGATTTTTACATTTCTCGAAATTCTAAAAATTTAAGTTACTAACTTCACTAATTTAAAAAGTGAACTTAATAGTTGTCAAATTTCATATGAGTATTTTCTCAAATTTCAGTTAGTATTTAGTCTAACTATTTAGCTGACTACTTCTCAAAGTTCAAAGTTTGTAGTCCCCAACTATAAGTTTAGTACTTCTCAACTTTAAATTAGTTACATACTTTGAAAACACCAACATACTACTTTAGCAAACCTAAAGTAAGAATTTTTCACACTATAATTAAGTAATTTAATTTTTGATATTACCAATACTGGATCTTTGAGTAGTACACAATCCCCTAACATTGTCCCTGCTGCATAATTGTTTCACACTTCAGGACCACCTAAGTAAGACTTCTAAGCAGGCCACAGATAAAACCACTAAGAATTCTAAGCAGGCCACAGATAAAACCACAAACAGGATCAATCTAAGTGTCCAATGGAAGACTACAAACTAACCATTTCTTATTGTTGAGTTTTTATAAAGGATTGGAAATAATTCCCTCAACCAACATCCCCTCCCCCCAACCCCCCCTCCCGATTAAAAAAACCAAAAAGTAATTACATCAGGTTAATACATATGAACATTAATCAAAAGAAAAGCTTTGAATCTGTTGAAATGAGAACAAAGCTACCTCTTCAAGGGTTGAAAATAAGATCATGGTAAGATAAAAAAATTGTTTTTTTCAAAATCTGGTTTTAATTAGCTAAATAGCAGCTCTAATGTGAAAACACATTTAATTGGTTAAAAACATGTAGATTAGCACACACAGGAACAGGAGGAATGATACTTTAGTTGGTACACTGGTCGCTTTAATGTTGCGACCACTTACAGACTTGGCTTTTCTGACTAACACATAGATTTAACAAGATGGTAAGATAACTTTTAATGGATGACTTTAAGGTAAAAACTTAATGTTGATACGTAGGAGACCATTTAAAACAACACTGCTATATGTCAAGGTTGTACTTCTAACCACTTTTAATGTTTGAGAAATGTCCCTTTAAATATTCGAGATTCGTCAACGAAAGCGGCGAACTACTTAGTCTACCACTCAGACTATTAGATCTGTTCCTACGATGCAACACAAAAGCTCGTTAGGGAAACATCAGACATATTAAGCTTGAAATAACGCTTTTACTAAGAATTGAAATTTGGCAAGAACAAATGATGTCAAGCTGATGCTCTTGTTTTGTAGTATGAAGTTTGCAAGAATATAGCTTTGGTTGCGTTTTCAGAATTGATAAAACAATGGATTAATATTTAACATTAAACCCTACACTGAGGAGCAGAGGTCATCGTCACTTTAGCATTAAAGGAGCTTTCCAAAGATTAAACATATTTTAAATTTTGAATATCTTGACAATTGGAATAGCTACAGAAACACAACTGGCAAATTTAACTTTTTTTCCTATTTCTCGGTCTATCTGGGCATAATCAAGAATAAAATATTCTTGATAAGAATATTTCTTGATAAGAATATAAAGATAGGTGTATTCTTCATAAATATATATTCTTAATAAGAATATAAAGAAATAAAATAATCAAGAATAAAAAGTCATCCCTTTCAAAATATCGTCCACCGACCTCTGACCTGAAGTGACTACCTTCGACACTACATTGATTATTAGTTATTTTATACTTTTGGCAAAACGGACATAAAGCACCAATAAGACGAGAGGTCTTTTACAAGAGTACAAATAAAAAGATGGTTAAGAATTAAAAACAAGTCAAAAGTTGTGGCAAGTTAAGGCAGCAACAATGTTGCTTAGACACTTGCTTAGACACGCTGAATCTCGAGTTCAAATTTAGAGCCTTGAATATGAAAAACTTGCAGCGCAACGTTTTATTGATACAGTTGTAAATGTCATTTGGCAACACCAGTTATCAGTGTTGAGTTGTTTGAAGTAGCAAACCTTTCCTCACCAAGGTTTTACAAATAAAATTGGTTAATTAATCTGAAGAATCACGTCTAACAGTCTCACTTCGCTACTGACTATACGAGCCCCCCGAAAACTTGCATACCTTTGAAAATTTTTGAGGAATTTGTTACTCCTATTTCAAAACATTTTTGGAGTGAAAGCTCTTCGAAGATTCCAACGAGACAAGTAGTCAAGTGAATCTTTCGCAGTAAAACCAAAACCATAGCAGGTTTTCATTCAGTTTGGTCTGCTATTTCTTTTTCCAAACTTAGTTACTATTACTCTACAAAAATAAGTATGATATTTTGTCGATCACACTAAATTTTTTTGATAATACCAAAATGAAGGCAAACGAGTGAGTAAAAATTAATGGCCATTGATTTTTCCATCCTAACATTTTCATGGACAAGACATCTTTTTTTCTCAAAACCTAACAACTAATGCTGCTAATTGAGATTACACTTGATCACGCAAAGACCAAACGAAGATTAACGAACGAGTAAATTAATAGCTTGTTTTTTATCATCAGCATTTGACAGAAGACAAGTAATCCAATTGAAAAAATTGAAAATTTTCCAAATATTTCAGCCTCCACTATCTGAAATGAAATTTGATCGATCAAGATAATTGGCGGATACTGTTATGACTTTGCAGTATCGTCAAGCAATATTGAATTACTTGATCCAAAGTGGAGAAGGGGGCAAAAATAGTATTTAAAGAGATAAATTCCTCCATGAAACTTTCTCAGATATGCAGAAAAGTTTGTATACTAAAGAGATAGATATACTTGAATAAGTATCATGTGACCCAAAAGCACCACATGAACATGTGCAGATTGGAATAGAAAAACTGTATCAATGCTACATTTCATTACTGAATTCATCATTCTCGTCTCCTTTGAACTCAACAGACAGCTTTAAAATCACTCAAACATGGTTACGGATTTTGTCTTTCTGGTAATTATAAAAAAAAAAAAAAAATGGCCCAAAAAAAAAAGAAAAAAAAGAAAAAAAAGAAAAAAGGTAAGCAAAGTCAATAACATGAATATTCATTAACAGCTGCCTTGTTTATTATTTGTTTTGTTTTATTAATTGCACAATTGGAAGCACATAGTGGGAAGAGGATGACAACATATAATTCACCTGGACACAGTGGTTAGAAAGGGAAGAGAATTTCTTTAAAATTTCGCTAGCACGTTTCGCTCAAAATCAAGGCTTTTTACTGGTTCAGGTCCTCCTGAATGAGGATCTGTTTAAAATGTAAATAAAATGTCCAATTTTCAAGTATTCCTTCAAGGGAGTGATTTTTTTTCAAGCACGAAATTGTCAGTCAAAAATGTATGGGGAACAGTTTTTCTCATTCATGTCAAAATCAGAAAACATGAATGAAGAATGATACGATTGAAGGCTAAAACACAATCCAATCTTCTTTTCAAGGAAACACCGCCTAAACCTCCCCGTTAATATCAACGTACCGATCGGCACACTCTCTGTGGAGTCCTCGACCAATAACTTTTAAGCCAGAGAAGTTTACTAAAATAATGTCAAACACATACATAAGGATACATCCACAGCCAAAAAAAAGGATTTTCACAAAAATGACTTATGATTTTAAAACATATTCTGAAGGGCACCTATAACCCATGTCCTCCTAACTGAATCGCTACAAACATGACATATGCGTTAAATTTCATTAAACTTAACATCGGTTGACTATCACAGCCTTTAGACCGACCCTGTCATTAAAAAAAACACTTATTAATTTGTCTGAAAAAAATTTCAGAGATTCTCCAACTCAAGTTATGGAAATAATTCACGCCTTCATAATTATTCTTTCGATGCTCTAAATATTTGTTTGCATGAGATCTTGCTGAAACGAAATAAACATGAACGAAAGCAAGGTGAACGTAGATGGTGGGAGAGAAAGTTAAGAGAAGCAGAGAAGATGATGACACTAAAAATAGGAGTTATGCGGTGGTGGTAAGCGGAATTCCTCACCGTGGTTGTAGGCTGGAGGCGGGGCGATGGGGTTCCCTTTGTAATCGTAGGCCATGATTGGTCCTTCATCTGGAATTTTAAAAAATAAAAAAATTTAAAAAAAAGGAAACAACATGAAATTCCAAAACAGTTCAAGTCGTAAGTTTGAAACCAAAAAAAATTTTGGAAAAAGTCTCCTGAACATGGTTCAGAATTCCCTGACTGGTAAAGTGTAAATCATTGGACCTATAACAGTTTAACTGTCATCTAACGTTTATTGAAGTCCTACCGATATCAGCCAATTGGTGGGTGACTTGCTGAACATTCACAAAACTTTACTACATTTTACACAACTGCAAGAACAATTGAGGGCCAGAGTACTCCCTGAAAATTTTCAGAATTTGATCAGAGCTAACAAATTTCAGATTTTTGGTGGTGTTTCTCAACAAACACTACAAATTCTGACAACAGAGTTTCAATTGTGAAAGAGGAAGTGTAGGGGAAGGGAAGAAGGATTAGGGGTGAAGGCTAGGAGGGGAGGATGGAAGGGCAGGGTAAAGAATCCCAATGTCAAGCAATATACATATTAATAATGCTGTGTAATACCCATCAGTATGCATATTAATATGCATACATATAACTATGCATATTTATTCATTTCCTGACACAGGCAGGCAGTCAGTTGGACAGTTCTCTAAAGCTAATGCCATCTTATACAGTATGAACAGTCCCTACCCTTTCCCTGATTCTAATGCTAATACCACTCTATACTGTCCTCTCAAATTATGCTGCAAAGCACTCCTACTGACAGTATGAACAGTCCCTACCCTTTCCCTGATTCTAATGCTAATACCACTTTATACTGTCCTCTCAAATTATGCTGCAAAGCACTCACACTGACAGTAGGAACAGTTCCTAACCTTTATCTGATTATAATGCTAATACCACTCTATACTGTCCTATCATATCATGCTTCAAGCACTAGTACTGACAGTAGGAACAGTTCCAAACCTTTCTCCGGTTTCTAATGCTAATACCACTCTATACTGTCTTCTCAATTCATGCTTTAAAGCACTCCTGATGACAGTATGTACAGTTCCAAACCTTTCTCTGTTTCTAATGCTAATACCACTCGATACTATTCTCTGATATCATGGTTCAAAGCCCTCTAGCATTTTCATCTTTGAAGTTCTAAACAACATGCACCAACAAAACAAAGAACAACGCCTCCATTCTCTGTTCTTCCCCTAACATAGAATAACGGGCCAATGAATGAGAGTTTTGCATGCCTCTGATGATTTCTAAAGCTTTGTTGAGGGATGCATGAATCAAACAAAGATTTCAACTGGCTTGATATGAAACAGATCTTGCCTTTTTCATAAACATATAATATTGGCCAAAGGAAGCATATGATACAAACACCACCGAGTTCGGCCAGATTTATAATTGACCCCCTGGTGAATAATACCGAATACAAAACTACCCATAACCGTAAGTGAATAAGTTATGAACCCTTTGATATCAACTTTAACAGTACGTTCCCAATATATATCGTTAACTCTTGTGCAGTTTTACATATGTGTCAATATAGAGATGTGTGCAGGTGTTTAATGAAGAGTATGGAATTAAATATTTAATCAACCAATCAATTAATCAATCAATATTAAACCAGGATTTAGGCTTTTTGAATTCCATCTTTCAATATTAACACTTTTTGGAATTATTCAATTTCTAAATTTTTCTCTCTTTTTTTTATAACATTTTTTTTTTTTAGTAAAACTTTAAACAATATATAATTTCAATTTTTTTAAGGAAAATAATTTTTTCAGTTCTCTTAATAATTCTAATCTCCTGTTGTTACATGACTCAGTGACTTGAAATGCAGGTACAAGCTTTGGTTATTTCTTGAACTTTAAAATGTAGGAATGTAGCAAAGTTATTTATCAATAGAGCTGTTAGCCTTTTTTTTTTGCACTTTATGTTGCATCATTTTTGGATGATAGTTTCTTATGCCAATAACAAATTTATTCCATCATTCGATATGAAATCGTTGTCGGCATGAAGCGTCAATATTTATTTAGACACAGAAAGAGACAATTATTGATATCTAAGTATACATTTTGTGCCTCCTTTGTTAAGGGGTGGATTAAAGTAATTTATATGCACATCACACCTCACTACCATGCACCCACTCCCTCTCCCCCCCCTCTACACTTGAGAGAAAGACCGTATTCCACCTCTGCAATTTGCCCTAAACTCATCATCTTCCAACAAGAGTATCCTTGCGACAACTTTTAGGCTGAGAAATACCAATTGAATACAAACATATCCTTTGACCAATCCTCCTACAAGAAACAAGTTCAACCATTTTTGAAAAAAACGATCTTTGTTTTAGCATTTCATTCAATCCTTTTTTGATATAACTCAACCTCTTTATTTTTTTTTTCACTGTAGCAATGCTGACTTGCTGACTAAAAAGAAATGCTAGTTTCTGAGTGCAAAAAATGGCTACCTCAGACCCTCCCCCCCCCCCACAATCTCCTCTAGGATCATGAAAAGAATATAATCCTCTAAAGCAAACTGCCTGCATTGCTTATGAAATCAGTATTAAAGAAATTCAAAGACAAATTATTCAAATATGAGATGAAAAGCTCATATCGATCAGAATTATCACTTCATGAAGCATGTTTAACATCAATCCATGCAAATCAGTCAAAAGAAAAAAAAAATCATATTTTTTTCTGTAAATAATCATGATTTCAATATCATTCAAAATGCAACTGAGTTTTCTGTTTCATGCATCGCAGATTGGGAACTAACAAACGATGGTGATACGCAAACGGAAAACAGACCCTGCTACAAGTATTTTACTTCTGCGTTATTGTTCCCCCAACCCCCATTCCCCATCCTTCATGCTATTTCAAGATGCACTCAAAATTTTTATAAACTGGTTTACCTCTTGTTATCCAAGCATTATGTGACCTAGGAATAGGTGCTGAGGATCAAAGCAAATGGCCGAATTTTTCATCACATTCTTTCGTTTGAGAATTTCTGCATTTTCGTTTTAAGAGTTTTTACGACTTCAGTAAGACCTTCAGTACCTCATTTCGGTTGACTGTCTGGCCTTTGCAATTAACACAACCGTTTTAAGAACGTACCTTGTTTGTCCGTTTAAGCCGAAGACCATTACCAGTCTATTCCCGAAATAAATATGTTTCATTTCTAACTCCTACCACTGCATTCCTATTTAAGGGTAAAACAGGGCCAACTTTTATGTATTTACAGTACCTTACTATAAGAAAAAAAAAAACAACTTTAAACTGGTGTTTTTATCGTTGCTATGGAAACTTATTTACCGCTACACAACTAACTACAACAGACCTATTACTTGGTCATCTGTTTTCCTTATCTTTCCCACTGTTCTTCCCATTTCTTAGCAAAAATTTATAAATGTAACCAATTTTCTAAACAATTCACAGTAAATAAATATATCGATAAGTGTTCAAAATGTTGGCGCTGCCTTTTCCAAAGCACTTCGATACTTTAATAAAGTCTTCTTTCCTTCACAGTGTTTACAGTGTTTACCAAAAGATTTGCCCTTTTCACCCCAAAAATGTTTCTCTAACATCTTTTCCATCATTACCAGAAATCTCTTACCCATAATTCACCCTTCTAATTCTAGTTCCAATTTGTATTATTTTTAAACAGGTTGATTATTTTCTTATACTAACTCCTTCATGTCTTTCTGTAAGTAACTTCTCACCAGAACTCTAACCATTTTCTTATTAAAACTTTTATAAACAATTTTCAATCATTTTTACACAATTTGATAATTTTCAATGAATCTTATTGGTCGCTGCTGTTTTTATGAAAGCATGCATGGAATGTGGATGGCGATGATGAATACCTGGAATAAACTGTGGATTGTCTACTGGTGTCATACCTCCTCCTCCTCCGTATCTGTGTGGGTAGAGCAACCTCTCGTCGTGACCTGTATGAGCAACGCCAAAATGGGATGTCTGTTAATATACACAGAGCTGTGATGCATATTTGAATATATCCGTTTTGCAACGTTTTGCACGCATGGACACATCAATGTTTCATTTTACCGATAAATAAATGATATGATAACATCACACTTTTTCAAGAAAAAAATTCTTCTTCAGTTGTTCCACCAGACTGTATACTCCCCTAATCCCCACGTCCAGGGCTCCCGTCAACACCCCCCCACAGCTCCGCACCATCCCGACCTTCCCTCATGCCGTGAACTTTGTTGTTAGATAATATATTTGCTACTCCATCTTCAATTCCTTATCCATCTCTGAATTAAAGGAACTGTGTGCAGGGAGGAAGATGACAGGAGAGACCTTTTAATATGAACTTTGCAGGAATGAGCTTTCGAAGGTTTTTAAGAAACCATGGAATTGTGAATTTTTCTATTGAAACTGTCTCGGATCGTCTCCAGCATTTCCTTGGAGGCCTTAGCGATGATCTTACCGTATCCATTGTTCATTTCGTTCATGCCGAAATCCTCTCTATTGCTATTGTTACTTTGCTTCTTCTGCTTCGGCGGCCGCACCTTCTTCATGATCCGATAATGTTTCGCTAGTTTCACCGAGAAGATGATGGAGGGTAGGAAGAAAAACACGGACCAGCCGATCGTAAACCACAAAGCATTCTGGGGGAAGACGAAGAAAAAGAGAAAAATGGTAGAAACATATCTGCATGAACGTGACCAAAATCAAGAAGGGAAAACATTCTATTTGCGAATCATCCAGAAATTTCAAACAAAGTCACAGTTACTTGCAACATACTCGGTGGAGTAAACGTGAGGCACAATAACATTTCAACTGTGGTATGTTGTTTCCAGGAAAGTCTTTATCGAGCCGTCTTCACACAAATTTATTTAACGGCCAGCAATACAACTGAATACAGTCAGCCAACCATGGCCTCGTCCTACCAACGGCTTGGCTCCTAGGAGAAAAACTTTACAAAATTATGAATGACGATGACCACCCACTACGTGTGTCTCTGGACAGAACAGTGTTCTCTCAGAGTGGTAGGATGAGGCTGCCATCATTGGCCAGTACAAATAGGCACCCCTCTCCTTTTATTCCACAATGTAAAAAACTTCACAATTTAAATTTTGAACGCTAATTTGTCACTGTGCACTGTTTATATATGCCCTACTTTGTATATATGTTCTTGCCCTTTTGTAACTTTTTAGTATATATTTGTATTGTATAATACTGTTTTTATACGAGCATTCAGTTACCCTTTGTGGGTTTAATAAAGTTTATCTTATCTTATCTTATACAATCTCCAATGGCGTTCATAGTGAAAATACTCCTTCGACTTTATACTCACCCCAGAACTTAAGACGTAACCGCAAGTGTATAACAGGCTCGTGCGGTAGATATCATAAACGTTGTAACATGTTGCAAAATCGTTTTCAATCTGTAAAATCGTAGAAGAAAAAATAGGGGAAATGAAAAGAACAGAAGAAGAAGAAGACTAAGAATCAGCTGTCTGTTGGGGGAAAAAAATCAATGAACTAAAGTTCACACATGCGACATCTTGAAATGAGACAAATCAAGAATCCATTTCACAGAAGGAAAAAATGATTATTTATGGCAATGTGCATTTAAAACAGAGAAAATTATTGAATTACTTTTTAATGAAAACCTTATAAACTTTCTTTTATGCTTGTTATGTGACATGTTAAGAAAAAGACAGAGAAAGTGAACTGAACTGGTGTGAGGGTGGGGGGGGGGGGTCAGGGACAACTT
>JAIPMN010010372.1:0-25139 GCA_020650975.1 Apostichopus californicus
ATCCTGTTTGACAGTTCAACTGTTACTCAGCAACATTTTCGGGTACATTTCAGCCATTTTCCTCGTCTTACCTTGGCAAAGCTATCACTTATGCCCTGCTTATATATATATATATAGAGAGAGAGAGAGACACACTGTATGCTTATTTTTCCTATTGTCCTTCCGTAGGCTGTGTATAACACTGTTGTGAATATGTATGTAAATTTTTACACTACACACGAGACAGAATTTCATCTAGAATTTTCATTTGTAAACTTAAGTTTAGTATGTCCTAAGGGTTAAGCCAAAAAACGTTTAATTGAAAACCCAATCTAACATAATGATCTTAGATGAGGTCTGCTTATATACCAAGCCTATTCTTTGATTCTCTGCACGGGCCATTCCTGCCCATGATATCCATATCATACGCCGGATAAAAGTGAACAGCATCTGACCACCTTTTCAAATACTGAGGGAAGTGAAGGCACCCATTGTTTATCATAGACCATAGAAAGAAATGAAAGCCACGAACAGTACAATGATGGCAAAAAACAATATTTGGCACAGACCAAAAACGGCCCCAAACGGCGTGCCGCGCTCTGAATAAGTTAACTATCTGTTGCTTGCAAGTGACGTTTTCTTCTTGTCGCTACAAAATGCAGACAGTAATGAAACGTGATACCTTGTTTATCTTTTATCTAGACCTGAGATGTCCATCGCTGCTATGTACACTGTGTTGTGGGTATTGACCGTAGCTGTATGTATTGACTGTACACTAGTGTCTAATTACCGATGGTAGCAAGCTATGTGTGTATTTTCTGGGATCGATGGTGGTGTCTAACACTTCTGTTACACCTCATCGAAACTAGGTCAGATTACCGGCGTTTCTTTGTGCGCGAGTCTTCACACCCTTTAAAATACTGTAGACCTATGTAAAGATCTCTAGGTATATTACAACTTGAAACATCTGTAAAAACTATATGTTAGCTTGTTAATTCTGTATTCTTATATTGCACTTTGCAGAGGAACTGACTAGATATTTCCTGAAATTTGAGTCCATTTTCAGTGAGATGTCGGTCACTGATTGGTTTTCGTCAAACAAGAATATTGAGGGAGTCCTTCTGGATATATCCGGAGTTCTTTACAATAGTGATGCTTCTGGAGGCAAAGCAATAGCTGGCTCAGTAGAAGCTGTGAAAAGGTATTTTGCATAAATGTATTTTTTTGTCTAGATCTTAATGATGCCTGCCTGTTCAACTGAACTGCATGCAGATACATTGGGAAATGTTTGTGTAGTTTGGTACGGTAGCTACCATCCTTGTATTGATGTAAGTACACATTACACTCGACTAGACAGGTAGAACACAAAATGACTTTCTTTCAAAGTACAACAAAGTAATATTTTCCTCCCTTTCATTTCCTACAGTATCTGGCTATTACTATATATTGTCATACATACATTCAATGGGATTTACCATGAAGAAACTAGTAAGTCTCAAAAATGGGGAATTATTTCAAGGAATCAAGCTAATTCTGTTGAAAGCCTTACGAAACCAATCAGAGCTGATATCCTTGGAATGAATATCATACCCTATGCCTTTGAGGAACTAGAAAAAGTAATCGGTGTTCATATGAAGGCAATAACGAGTTCAGATTGGGTCGTCCATCCTTCTCATAATCTTTCTCCTACTAGTGATCCCTCGATAGGAATCTCATTTCATCGTACAGCCGACTCATTTTGAAGTTATTCCAATCGGTTAACAACTTTTGTTTTCAGGTTGAAAGCTTCTCACTTGAAGGTCCGATTTTGCACTAACGAATCTCAGCACATAAGATCTCATCTGGTCCAGAGGCTACAAGGACTTGGGTTTGACGTCGAAGTACACGAAGTGTTTTCACCTGCACCAGCAGCTTGCCAATTGGTTAAAGACAGAGGCCTTGTTCCTCATCTCTTAGTAGATGACAGTAAGTTAATTAATAAAAGTAAGCTACTTCTTTACTTGGTATTACAGAACAGACATTACTACCTCCTCTGGTGTATTCCCTGTGAAATTTGATGGAAAAATGGCCAAACTTTATGGGTGAAAGTTAAAATAGTATCAACTTTAACAATATTTAGGTTAGGTCAGTCATAAGGACAAGTTTGTTACATGGCCCCCTTTTTGAAGTCTTCATTATTCCTTAAGTATTTTTGACAATTAGAAAACTTGCTCAATATCCCATATAGCCCTCAGAATCTCCCCCCCCCCCCCTCCCAGTCCATCCACCTCTCCTCCGGCTTAGATGCAATATGTGCTCATATGTGTACATTACTTGTATCACTTGACCAGACCAGGAAATATGCTTGCCTTTACAGTATGTACAGCTGGAACTTAGAAACAACTTATAAGACAAGAAGTAGAAGGTGGCAGTGTTTAAGAAATAATTGTGCCAAAAAAAGTCCACATTGAAGGCAAAGAATGTCACCCTACAGTACTTGTATCTAGAGCTTTGTATCTTTCTAATAAAGAACAAAAGATTTTTGACTAGCCCTCACAATGAATGACTTATCATGTTTCATGAAAGTTGTTCAGAACTATTAAGACCAAAAAATAAAAGAACTTAAGATGACACCTAAATATCTTCTCTTTCTTTTTTCTTCATGGTCATAGAAATCCTTCCTGAATTTGAGGCTTTCAAGGATGATGAAGGGAAAACTCCTAACTGTGTAGTCATCGGCGATGCAGTGGAAAGATTTACGTATCAGACCCTGAATGATGCATTTAGAGTTTTAATTGCCAGCGAAGAACCCCTCCTGATAACTCTAGGCATTGGGTAAGCAGGGGGGTAGGAGCCGGTGGGCACTGGGGGTATGTTCCCCCCACTTTCTTCCAAAATAGCAAATGTGCCCTACTGGCAAATAAAATGTGCCCCTTTGATGAAAACCTTTATTTTGGATATCTTAAGCCATTGTTAATTTTAATATTTTATTTTAATTATTTATTTTTAGTCTGTACATGCTATTTCTAAAATGGCATCCCATATCTTTTTGTAGCACGGTTAACAATAAACAGTCTCAATAAATAGTATTGATAGGCATACTAACACATCATATATATTTAAGTAATATGGCCGGTGTGTATCGGTTTATAGCATAACGAGTGGTGGTTGTGGAATGAGAAGGTGCCCCTCTGATGTTGTGACCCCCCCCCTACTTTTTGGAAGCTTCCTACCCCCCTGTGGGTAAGTGTATGGAAACGTTCTTTCCTGTAAGGAAGCAATGTTGAATGCTGTCCTGTGGACAACGTAGAATTTTGTTCTGTGCTTGTGTTTTTCACAAGAGCGGTGATTGCTACCGATTGCTGGATGGTTCAGTTGGTCGAGAGCAGAAGTTGTAATCATGAGGTCACTATGAGGTCACTATATGGAATCTCATTCAAGTCTCTATTTCCTTTGTTTTTTTCAAAACTTGGTGAATAAGACAAGAAAGGACAAGATGGGACTGAATCGCTCAGTTGGTAGAAAATAAAGTATAAGGCAAGACAAGTAAAGACAAAAACAAGATAAGACAAACCAAACAAAATAGAACAAGACAAGACAATAATAAGTAGAGAAATATATCAGGAATAGGTCCATGATATTTCATGGCTAGAAATTCATTTTCAGAGGAACCATTGATGAAGTTTTCCTAAAGATAAATTTCTCTGAACAGTAGCAATGAAACGTAGAGATGTAGATAGTTGGCTCCTCTTTTAATATATTTGCTAGTGTGATGAGAAGTTTCGAAAAGTTGAAAACGTTAGCTGCCATTTTAACTAGATCCTATATTAGCAAGTGCTGAATGCTGGTGAAGCATGTATCATGTGAAAGTGTTAGACAAATAGAATTTACCAACAAATGGACTTACCGAAGTTATGAAATCTCTCTTGTGACATTAGTAAAGAAGAAACAAATACTGTATACACGTAGCTTTGTATTTAAATTAAGAGTGATTTAACTTCTGTGTTTCTAAGCATTTCTAAGCATTCAAGCATTTCTAAGCCTTCAATTGTTACAGTTTAACTGTTGTAGGATTGCCATCTTGAACTTTTTCATTTTCTTGTAGGAAGTACTATAGAGAGTCTGGTGAACTAATGATGGATGTAGGTCCATTTACAAAAGCATTGGAGGTATGTATATATCATTACGTCATTAATGGTTAGGCTGACTGTGCATACAGTGTAGAACAACGTGGTAGGCTGAAAGGAGAACACAAGGTGAAGATTTCTCTCACATACACTGTACTCAAGCAGCAACACATTTGTGCTGTACGAATCACTGGTTGTTCTCGCATGCCCAAAATTCTGGTTCATTTGGGTATACTGGGATGTGTTTATGAAGTTATCTCAGTGAATAATAATCATGTTATATATGATATCAGGATATAAAAGTAGGCTGTGATATGTTCAAATCTCAATTCTCCGCTTTAAAATATCGCAAAGTCATTCAGTGCTGATCAATCCCAAGATGAATGCAAATATTATATGATTATACAAGATTCAAGATAATTGTAGTAGAAGAAAATGTTTTTAAATTTGAAAGAGTAATATTAAAGGGCGTGAAGACTCGCGCACAAAGAAATGTCTCATGTTGGTAATCTGACCTAGTTTCGAATGAGGTGTAACAGAAGTGTAAGACACCACCAGTACCAAGTTTCATTACTGTCTGCATTTTGTAGCGACAAGCAAAAAACTTCACTTGCAAGCAGCGGAAAGTTAACATTTTCAGAGGGTGGCACCCGGTTTGTGGCGAGTCTTCAATGCCTTTAAGCATTCATGAGCAACAGGTCTTTGTCACAACTTCATCAGTTTGTTAGTCCATGGGAGGCGAGCATTCACCCATATTGTGTAGCATCAATTTCCTCTTATCTATGCAGTGATTTGAACATTAAACTTAACTTCATTGTTCGTTTTGGTACAGGTATTTTATCTTTCCTGATGCAGTCTAATACCATGTACTATCAGACTCTGACAACGTAATTTAAGCAAAATGCAGATTTTAAGGCCATTTATAGGTAGGAAAAACAAGGAAAAGCTTGTTTGTTAGTCCATGGGAGGCAAACATCATCAGACTGTGACAATGTTGTAAAGGCAAATGCATATATCAAAGCCGTTTCTAGGTAGGAGAACAAGGAAAAGCCTGCTTGGCATGTGAATAGCACAAAGACACTCTTTTAAGTGTCATAACCACATTTCATTTGTTAACAGGGACACTCAACTTTAAGAGGTCTATAAAGTTTTCTCTTTTGTCAAAAAAAGGGCACAATTAAGCTGCAGTTAACCTTCACAGTTATGATAATGACTCCTGCAGCCTCGATTATGATATGTAATGAAGGTTTGGCTAGCTCATCTAGGAAAGTTTGGTGGGATTGGACAAAATGGTCAGTTTTTGTTCTGAAAAGCAACAAATAAACTTTAATTGTTGTGTGACATTTCAAATACAACAACCTAATACAAGATAGTGTACATACTCCAAATATAGCAACATGTTGAGAGGAAGTAAGTTTTAAAGCACAGCTTGCTGCTTTAAGTGACCGATGGTTTCCACTATATACTATGGTAGGAATAAGGATTCTCAAATAGATGCAAATCATCAGAAATCAAAGAATGATAACAGCTTTAATTTAATATAAATATCCTAAAATAGACATTTTCCTGTAGACAACAGCTTGTCAATTTATTTCTATAATTTTGTGGAATCCTTATATATTTTCCTCAAAACCTATTTTCAAGATTTCCCATTTTTTTTTCACATTGCAATATCTGAATAAAAATAAGTTGATATAATTCCTCTTTAAAATCTAATATTCCCCGATGCAACGTTTTTTGTTGTTGTCCTTATTGAAATACAGCACTGAAGTGCCTTTTGTACAGGTGTCTATTATGAAACATAAAAGTTAGGAATGCCACATTGTGGGATTATTGCCATGTTTCCCGGTTAAATCAGTCGAGGGTGATTTGACTTATTTTCTCTTAAATTATCTTTTTGCAATCTGTTTACTTATCTTTTCACAAAATACAATGACTTTAATATGTATTGATATTTTCTTTTTATCAATCACTGATCAGAATCAAGAGTCAGTCGTTACTAAGACCCAGCTTGGCATACTTCAAAGTACATCTGCTTGAATTAATAATAGATACTTTTTTTGCGTTTGGCATTTATGTAAATTTCTCTGTTTTGTGACTGTCTCTGGCCTTAAGCCTCAAGCATTTTTGTTCACATATTTACATACTCAATATCTGTTGAAAAAGAAAACAAATATGTAGACTCAGATAATATGGTTGAGAGGAAAGTTTTTACTACAATATTTTGAAAAGCAGAATGTGAGGTTGTCCTATCAAAAACGATTACACTAGCAAATGGAAACATTCCCACCGTCTATTAAAAGTGAAAGTATGATTCCCCTCTCGGGGACAGAAAAGAAGTCCTCGAAAATATCCGACGCGTTTGACTCGTAGAAAATGAAAAATTGTCGCAAACGTCATAAATTTCTTCATTGATCGTCTGTCACAATTATCTTCGGGGAGCAGAACTTTCCGGATCAATTTTCCCGATGAACGAAATGTCATTAAAACGTCAACTGTCTATTGCATCTGGCAGCTGGGGGGAAATTACTATTCATTATGTTGGTAATACAGTACATACAGTATGTGCCAGCGATTACATGGGCTGCTCGGAGGATGTGTTTCTCGAGCACCGGAGAGTATGTTGGTTCTTTCATTCACTGTTCTCTTCAGGAATGGTGTCAACAGGGGAGTACACAACCTGGATTATATTTAGCAGGGTATCTTTCTTATATTATAATAATAATAATAAATTACATTTATTTAGCACTTAATACAGCGTTTCAAATCGCTTTACAAAGAAGGAAAGAGACAAAGGAAAACCAAGGAAAACAAAGAAACTAGGAATCAAACAGAAATGTTTTAAGTTGTCTCTTGAAAATACAAAGGGAGGGAGAGTCACAAGGAAGATTGACAAATGTGGAAAACTCAAAATAAAGTAACTCCAGGCAAAGATATGTTTTTCATATTTGTTAACTCCTGATGGGCCAGTAACAAATCCTAAATTGAGATGATATCCTCAAATTCGTCAGCAGTGTGACCGTGGAGATGACAAATAAGACACAATAAATTATTTTGGATGTTTAAACAAAAATGTCCTATTATTGTCATGTCAACAAGGAGTTGGTAATGATATAACTTAACATGCTGCTGACATAACTTTAGAGGAACCTTTTAACAATGAATTGTCTCAGAGACTATAGTGTTTAATTTATCAACATCTGCTCAGCTGTGTTTCCTTTGTCTTTCTGTTTATGTATTTCTTTGTCAATGGATGTTGTGTCAAATTCTTGATTTGAGTCTATTTTTGTTAAGAATGCTATGACTATTAAATGGACATTGAAATATCTGAACTTCAATAGTGGAAGATGTTGCTGTAGATGAAAAGCATAATTTAAAGCACAAATTAAAGCACAATTTAATCAAGTAAGATCATTTCTGAGAAAGCGATGTTGTTTGGTTTGTTTTTCTTTCCTGGGAGTTTGTAAACTTTTCTGAAAAGGGAGGTTCTTTTTTTGACATGACATGGTTTCTGATATATCCAAGAACTGTCTCCATGACGATAATGCTCACATTGACATAATATGCAAAACAATATCAATACAAATGTATTTTCAAACAGAATTATGTATACATGATTATTTTATTTTATTTATGTTTATTTGTGTTGAATTCTTCATGTATTATGTTTCAACAAACCCTTTTTACATATTTGAGTTTTCCTTTTTAATTGCTTGTTTCAGTATGCAGCTGAGTGTAAAGCAGAGATCGTTGGCAAGCCCTCCCCATCTTTCTTTCAGGCAGCGTTGAAAGACATGGGCCTGGATTCATCTAAGGTGAGGAAAGTCAGTCCCACATTTGCTTAAAGGGTTTGGTACGGTTTACTATTTTCCCAGTTTGTACATATGCTGTAGGTATTTATACAAATTAAATATACTTGTTTAGATGTAAGACCAGGTTTGCTTTTCACCATCAAATAATCACATGCATTGTCAAAATCTTACAACCTGCCACTGAGCTTTTTGCAATTTCTATCACACCCCCTATTTGTATGGATTTATATGGGAATTGAGTCAAGTTTGCTGAAAAATTTCAGATTCTCTTGATATAGAAGCATCCTACTTGACACTGGTGAAAGAAAAGGTATATAGTTTTATACATAAACAATCACACAAAATGTTTGGTTTCCAAAATAACAGCTGCTTTAATTATGTTAAACGTTCAGTAAATCATCGTTTAGCGACGTATAAAAATATGCTCGTTACATAAAATTCCAAAGTTGCATTGTTCTGTAGAATATATTATATACTATTCTCAGCATTTTATGAAAAACAAAGTTATGTACAACTAAAATGCTACAAAAAGTTTGAATAATAAACTGTTTTCTATCGTTGATTTCCTTGTGGAATCATATTCATATGAAGGAAATATGAAGGAAATATATTTTCTTTCCTTTTTTTTATGTATGAAATTGTTATGAATTGAAAGTGGGATCCATGCTTAGAACTGTAGAATATATCGTGCTGTCTTAATAATTCTGTAACCACAAACATGACAAGCCTGCCCCTTCATTTCCCTTTCTCTCTCGTTTCTTCAGGCAATTATGATCGGTGACGATATAGTCAATGATGTCGGAGGTGCCCAGAAATGTGGGATGCGGGGTATCCAGGTCAGAACGGGAAAGTTCAGGTGAGAGGAAAATGATAAAAAAATGTAAACAAACATTGGGCTTTGCTTGTGATATTAGCTGTTATACAAATTATTACTGACAGTGTTGGAATAGTTTTTTAAAAAGAAATATTCCCTGCAAAGCTAAAGCGATCAAGAAAAAATGCAAAACAGTGTATCGGAGTAGACGCTTACCAGGGTGGCCAGGGGCAAAGGCTTTGGGGGATAGGAGGGCAAAGGTTTGGTGTCATCAATTGAATGAGCCCTTGAACTTTCAATAGGAGAGAGTGTTGAATGATGTGGGGTGAGAAATGGTTTACTGTTACTCTGCTTATCCGTGACACACTTGTGACAGATGTTGTGACACTTGTTGTGACAGTTGACCTGTGGTCAATGTGAATAAACAAGAATAGTAGTTCCAGCATTGATGTGTCACTGAGCGAGTGGAGATTATATACATTAATAGGTTTAGAAAATAAACACATAGCGCAGTATTATCTCGTAGTACTAGAGAAAATGTACTGAAGAAAGTCATCCCTAAATAAATGCCATCAAAAGTGTTTCAGTATGATCTGTCAGGTTTTTCAACCCTCACACTTTTGAAGAAAGACAGCTGGTTTTGTTTTACATTCCTATTTATAGCTTCTAGCTTAACATAAAACTTATGTTTCCTCTCAAATATTGGACAAAACCTGCAATGACTGTTTGAGAATGAAATTGACAGCGTTTAAGATGTCCTAGAAAGATTGGGGAAGTAAATCGTTGCTTTTGAAGTTCTATTCGTGTAGCATATGGAGCAAACTTCCTGAGGGCAAAACATTGATAGCGGTAGCTATTATAAACATGGGTCATTTGCAGTTCATGAATTTTGCTCTTAAATCTCTTGAAATCGTGGATCAACAGCACTTGGTTAACATCCGATAGAATTTAAGTTGCAGTCAAACTTATAGAGCCTTTGTTGAGTAGAAGCTCAAAGGGAAGGTTGTTTTGATCAGATTAGTTACAACATGTCACAACATGGCATCTCACATCACAAGATATATCACATGTCATACATCACATCACACAAAATGTTATACAGTATGTATATATTGTTCTCACCATATCAGATATCATGTTGCATCACACTATGTTAGACATCACCTACGGTGCTATGTTGTATGATATCACACTATACTTCACATCACATGATACATCATAGTCATATAGCGTCACAGTATGTTGCATACATGTCTCATGTAAGGTACTACTTCATGTGTGATCACGTAATACTTCACATCACATCATAGTCATATAGCATCACATTATGTTACATGTCTCATATGGTATTACTGTATGTGTTATCATGTTATACTTTTACATCACATCATAGTCATATAGCATCACCTTATGTGACATGTCTCATAATGTATTTATGGCATACAATATTACACAACAGCGACAATACTTCACGTCATACATCATAGTAGTGTAACATTTATCCATCATTGCATGTAAGCTATCGTCCTTCTGTTTCAAAGTTTCACTTTTGAAACTCAATACAGCTTAGACTTTCTTTTACAATTTTACTTAAGTAAATGTCTAAAAATAGTTACTTTCAGACCAAATTATTGAAGATGCCATTATTTGGCGATTCAGCATGATCTCTGGTCTTCCGTTTGCCAAAACTTTATGTCAACGGCCTATTTTTGATGGGCAGGTGCAAAACCATGTGATATAACTCATTCACTCCACGGTATCAAATTATCGCTTATGATTGTTCCATGCAACATTTTCCTGGAGTGCCAAAAAGGAAAAGTATCTTGTTTGACTGACGTCTGAAAGTCTTAAAAAAGATGCTGGAATCCTTTAGCTTGTCATATTCTTGCCCTCAGATTTCAATGTAAATCTCTGGATAAGATTTTTGTTTTTGTTGGTGATTGTACAATAATTCTGAAAGCAAACTTTTTAACTCTTTTTGTTACACTCTCAGGGTATTCATGTGAAGTTAAATGCTGTCGAGACTAATATGAGACATTAAACAGCCAGTAAACATGCTCCTTGACAAATCTCTTGATCAAAACTTAAACACTCTTCAAAGCCTCATTGGATGTCAACATGAGTCAGAAATCACTGTTTTTTTATTTTACCGCGGATCCTCAGAGGAGGCTAACAGAAGTTACCCAGTAAGGAAGGAGATTTTTTTTTTCATTTTTTTCTCAACTACATTATTGCAAAGAGTTGTCTACCATCGATGATGAAATTCTTGCTAGGGGTGCATGGTAAAACTGTAATACCCATAGGGCATTGGTGAGAGGTAGCAGGCTCCCTTTATCATCAGTATAAAGTGTTGACATGACACACTTCGGCTCTCATTTGTCGTTAAAGTGAAAGAATGTGTTAAATACCATACAATGTAGACATTGTTAAATGTTCTCAGTAGGAATATAAAAATATTGAATTATTTTTCAAAGTTTGGGGGGGGGGAGGGGGGGACGGTGTAAGGCACTCAAAGGAAGTTTATCATTGTTGATATTGAACATGTACAAGTTGTCATCTGTTTCGTCGTGTGTATACCCGTTTCAATCACACAGAAGCGACAAAATCGTAGGGTCCAAGTAATCATATTGCTTGCATTGTGTTACCATAGTAACGAGGATAAGTCTTGTCATGTGACAAAGACTTCATGGTTTTAGATTGTATGTATAGGAGTGGTCTACATTTTGTCTTTTAGAAACTATAGTTCCTTTTGTTCCTGAAGAAAATTTGGCACATTTTCTTGCGAAGAGCCACATTATGTAGATTAAGTGAGGAAAAGTGGTCCGAATCGTTCTTGTTAAAGTGCTGTTGCAACTTAGATCATACCCTTCAGAGTTGTTTGTTTTTGTGCAATGACATGTATGCTTCGAGTTCCTCCAATGATGTCATCTAAATGAACTGTTTTATTGGGTTTTTTACGACTGCCAGAGTAGCAAAATATAACCCTGTCCCTCCCCCCCCCACCTCCCCCTTATCTTATTTTTTGCATAAATGAACTGATTTTCATTAGGAAAATAACATATATCACTGCCTACACAGAATCGGTCAAATAGCGAAATATGGGAGATAATCAATCTTTCTGATGATGGTACCACTTTAAAATATCATGTTTCTAGGGTATTGGAGTAGGTTTAAATTTGTATGACATATCAGATGCTAGTTGATAGACATCTGTTGATGTCTGTAACGAGTTGCTTTGGGTGACTGCTCGATAGCTTTCGTTACAATGTGCTCATAACGGAAGCTCTCTCGGCCAAAAGGAGAGTAAAAAAAAGAAAAAAATCACCTTCAATCGAAATGGTATACCTCCAGGCAAGTTTAATTCAAACTATATATCATCTGTCTTTTTATTTTGCTCGTATCAATTCTTTGAAATGTCTTTCCTTTTATGCTTTCCGGTTTCTACATCGAAGAACATGTTTCGTAAAAGATAGTCTCTTAATGTAGGACACTATTAGTCGATCCTATGTGTCATTCTTTGCCAGGTACAATGTTTTGTATGTAAAAGCAGCGTCTTTCACATCTGTTCGCCAGATTTTCACTCTTGAGCAGAATGGCGATAAATCAAGATTGGACACTGGCGGTGATATTTGCATGGAATGAATACTAATCGTGGAATAATTTAGTCCTTTTCGAATAATTAATGAGTCCATCAATTGGGTTCTAATGTTTTATCACATGGAGGCTTTGTTCTGATTAGTAAGGATCGCGTGCAAAAGTGCAAATAAACAGTTTCTCAAAATATTATTTTATTTCCTCTTTTCTGTAACAAAACTTGATTAATCGATCTAAACTATAATCTGCATAGTAAAGACTTTTTGCTTTTTTTTACTATTGGCTAGTATAGAAACTTGAAATAATATAACACAAGAAGCTGCCATGATGTTAATGGTCACATGGTCACATGGTCAATGGTCACATGATGTTAATGGTCTGGGAGTTGACATTTTAAGAAATGCACAAAATCTAGAAAAAAACAGTGGAATATTTTATTTCCTGATGGGGTTTTTTGCTTCTCCCCTTTGTCTGACATAGTTTCAAGTGCATTTAATTACCATGATAGGCAACATAAAGTAAGTTTACTATTGGCTAGCATCAAAAATTGATCAAATCAACTCTAATAGCTGCCTTAATGTAAATATTCACCAACATTTGTGAGTTGAAGTGGTTAAAGTTCAGACAAATATAAGGAACAAACAATATGGTTTCTTCTCACTGATGTTGTTCATCTAATAACCTCTTTTTGATTCCTTACCAAAGGCAGAAGGAATCTATGTGATGGTGATAGCATGTGTGTGTGAAAATTCTTGTAAACACTGTAACTTAAAGTTAATGGTGGTCTAACTTCACACTTGGTATGTGGATCCATCATATAGAATTCTCTGTGAATTTCAATGGTCACATTGAGGTCAACAGAGGTCAAAGTGTGAAAAACTTTGTAAAAACAATAACTCAAAAAGTGCATGTTTGTTGAACTTGAAACTTGGTATGTAGATCCAGCTAGGTGAGTACAAGAACCCTAGTGAAATTGGTGGAGGTCAAATGTCATTTGCGGTCAACATAAGTCAAAGTCTGTTGTACCTTGTGAACAGGATAACTCAAAAAGAAGATATTTGTGGTAACTTCATACTTATTATGTAGAACCAGCTTAGTGAGTGCAAGAACCCTATCGAAATTAGTAGAGGTCAAAGGTTACATGAGGTCAAGATGGGATGGGATGGTTGGTGGCAGAGCTGATTTGCTAGGTCAAAATTGGTAAAAGAAAATGTCCATCTGCTCATACTGTACATCTGTGTGTCTATATTTCAACAAGGAAGACTGTTCTTTCTGAATATTGAAACATTTTGAAATAAAAATTCAATACTGTACAAGCATTACCAGTTTTTGTATTGGTTGTTGCCCACAAGTGAGTGTGCTACATATAAGAGCTGGAAATCTCAGAACTTTTCTGGTTCTCACTTTATTCTTGGACAAATTTTAACTCACTTACTCTACAAAAGTCAGATATGTGGAATTATGAGCAACTTATATGGCAAGGAATCATAAAGCCAACTGGCTATCTAGTTCAATATTATTGTTTCCCAGTGCAAGTACCTACCTACCCTATAAAATAATCAATTTGATATGATTGCTATATTCTATTGGAAATGCAAATTTATAAATTTATAAATTTATAAACAAATTTATAAACTTTTAGCCCACGGATGTAAAGTTCATCCAAACATTTGTTGACATAGTTTCGAGTGAATTTTGATGAAGCATTTCAATTGTTGCTAAATATTTCTCTAAACACAGGTTTTCTAATTACGCATGTCAGGTTAGCTTTACAACTCTTCAGTGATCTGTCAAAATTAGTTTGTGTATTAAGGGTAATATGTAAAGGGTTGTTGTGGATGATGAGTATTCTCGTCAAAGAAAATGTTTGCGCTTTTGATAAGATAACCTTAAACGATGTTTGATTTTATGGCTTGTTATCTCTGAAAGGATGAATTTAAGGAAGGATATAAAGAAGAGATAAGGAGAGAAGGAAAAGGATAAAGTGGAATTCATCTTACGAGCATTGTATCTGTGATTGTAACTTAAAAAAACAAAACAGAACCAGGTCACAGAACGTAGTGCGGCTTACGATCAAGACTTTTAGTCAAAAATTTATGTGACCATTTAGAAAGAATATTTTAGGTACTTGTAAAAAAAAATTTGTTACTGTAGTCTTTAAAAATCCCACCAGGAAGACAAAGTATTAAGGGCATAAACATTCACAAGGTTTGCCAAAAATGGATTACATTAAAATGTGTGCAACACTGAATTGTTTCGTCCTGCACTGGAAGTCACTAACTCCCAGAAACCTGTTGGAGAAAAATTACTGAATTAAATCTTAAAAATTGATCAATCTAAGACTTCCTTGTGAATTTTTGTTTCCTCAAATGAACATAAAGTTCAGTAGCTAGGTATTTGTGATTCCATTCTAAAGTTGTCCAAAAAAATATTAAAAAAATTCAGTCTAGATTCTCTATATGTTTACTAATAACCATATTCAAGGATACATACAAACAAAAACTTGCCACTTTTGATTATTTTTCTTTGTCATCTCATGGGCTGAACTTATGGGCTGAATTTTTATGTAATTTGAGCATTGAGTAGTATCAAACATATCCAGAAAACAATACATAAACTGCTATGGGCAGCATGCATTGGACTCTAGCAAGATGGAGGATGGTGGGGTGGGGGGAGGGAGGAGGTGGGAGGGAAGGAGGTGGAGTTGAGGAGGTTCCTTTTAAGTGAACCAATTTTGCACTTTCTTTCCCAATGCATGAACTGCTATGGACAGCATGCATTGGACTCTAGCAAGATAGAAGGGGGGGGGTTGTTTGTGTGGGGGGAAAGAGGGTTTCTTTTAAGCGAATCAATTTCGCACTTTCTTTCCCAATTTGTGGACGTCGCAAATGGTTGACCTCTTTTTACCATCGGTGCTGATTTACAATTCCTCCGTGAGACATTGCACTCTTTTTCCATCGTACTCTTTTTTTCCGACAGGAAATTACTAGATAAAGAGATCACCGAACTAGGTTGTTCATCTTGGGTTGTATCTTCCCAAGTTGCCCATATAATGTAGGACATTCATAGTCAGTCGAGTCCCAAGAGTACCGTAGCTGGGATAGTCCAGTTTAGGTACTTAACGATTTAAAGGACCCTGTGACGACGGGTTGTATTTAAGGAAAAAAATGTACAGTATATTACGTTATGAACCGTAGCTTCCACACAGAGCTATTTGTTTATGTAAATTGGCTTTTTTCAATTTTTTTTGGGGGGGTCTTTTGGCCGTTTTGTTTAGAAGAACAATGTTTGTATTGAACATGAAGTTTTGCAGTTCTGTCTTCATTTCGAACTTGTTTCCATGCTTTTCTTTGTGTTGAATTTTTTGTCTTGGTGGCTTTGACTTCTGAACCCCTTTTACTGAGTGGGTCTGGTTTTGTACAGATCACTGTCTGTGAAGTCAACCAATGTTGTGACATCAGTCTACTTTTCTCCAATGAACCCCCCAAAAATGGGGAAAAAATGAAGAAATATAGTAGATACCTTTTTGCTCTGGTAATAACACGTTCCTCTCTGTTGACAAAGCAGAGCAAATGTTGATCCACCTTCGGTCCCATTCGTCTTCGTCTGTGAAGCTAATCAATATTGACAAGCGTCTACTTTCTTCGAAATTTTGGGTGAAGTGAAGCTATTCCTCCTAAAATAAATAGTGTTGTCAGTGAACATATATATATATGGGAAGGTACTGATAAAACAAAACTGGTCCATGTGAAATTCCATCCTAGTGCATTACGGTTAAAGAAAAAAAATACTAATTACAAGACCGCAGGGAATAAATTGGAGAAAAGTGAACCCGTTTTTGTTTTTTGTCCACACTCACTCAGGGAAGCTTTAACAGTCAATATTGTTTGGATACATTACCAGAAGCTTTTACAGAATCTATTGAAAGTTAAGATCTGTATGTCCTACCATGTCTGTGTGTCTGTGTAGCTGTATGAATTAGTCACATTGTGGCTGGTTAACTAGGACTGTCCGAGGCAATGCACTGCAGTTCTTCTGCACACTTGGCAGACTTGTGTCGAGTCGAGACACTTTATTTTTACTGTTCCACAATTCTATCAGAGTTGCCTGTAATTGTCTTGTCTGCTTCAATTGTTCTCGTACTCTGGGCATTTTGAAAATCTTTTGTCTAGTAAATCCCCTTCATTTAGCACAAGAACTGGTTCATTTGAGGGTGGGGGGGGTCCAATAGGTGGGGGAGGGGGAAAAAAGTTGACAGCAACTACAACATCAACAAATCAATGTGTCGTGCTGTCAGCCGACAGCTGGCGTTGGGATTAGATACTCAACACATCACAACACATCAAGCCAACGAAGCATCTGGCAACAGTAACCGTCAATCTTTTTTCTTTCTCTTTTTCTTCTGCAGGCCTTCTGATGAGAACCATCCAGAGGTCAAACCAGACTGTTACGTTGATGACCTCTCTGATGCAGTAAACCGTCTGCTATCCTCTTCATCATCTTGACGTTGAGACAATCAATGTGGTGCCTTCTCACCCCCCCCTCCCCCTTCCTCACCCTTCCTCCCCTCAGTATTTGAAAGAGTTTTTTATATGCTATTTATCAGAATTTACTCAAAAAAGTTGATTTAATGAATTTTGGGTTACGGTGAAGGTCCAATGGTGATGTAATGTCAGCCTTGTGGTAAAAAAAAGCCATATGAAACCGGGTAATAACAAATAAAACAGGGTAAGTTCAGCCTTGATAAATCCCATAACTGAATGTAGATGCTCCTTGCTCGTTTTCAATTGTTATTGGTGTCCGTGGAGGTCAAAGGTCATTTGAAGTTTTTAAAGCAATATTTACCAATTATTCAATCATTCCTTTTCTGTTCAATGTTCAAAATGTGCTCAATCAGATTTTATTCAGCTTTTTTTTTAAGGTGTTCAATGTGTGAAGAGGCACATTATACAGTAATGTGTTGATCGGTGACCATGTTATTTGAGTCGTTGAAAGTCTTTTTATTTTTTTCCTGTTTAGTTTGGTATTGCTCTGAAGAGCTGACCTAATGATCTGTATGCTAGACTTGCTAGTCCAGCCACTTTGATTGATGTACCTCTGATATTTAAAGGGGGTCATTTCTCCAAAAATTATCATTTTGTAGAAGTACAACCTGGACAGATAGCAATGGTCCTTAAGTTGAATGAATTGAATTGAATTTATTGTCCACAATTGGAAATTCTGCTTCCACAGGTCACAAATGGAAAAAAAAAGAAAAAAAGCAGTAGTATATGTATCAATAGACTGCGATAGACATACAAACATATGTACAGCAAGTCCTACAAATAAGAAACTTATCTTCTCACTTGTGAATTAAATATATATCAAATATTGACTTCGTGCCTTCTACAGTTATTGTGAAAGTCTTTTCATTCCCCCCCCCCACCCTCCCCCCAGTTTATATTTTTATTTTATTTTGCAAGTTGTAAATGAATCCTTAAAATTGTGAATGAATTCATTCACTGTTTCATGACATTTGTGTCCCTCATTTTCACTATATTGAAATAATACCAGCCTCGTTACTGCCAATAAAGAGGGGGATTATTGTGGAAGTAACAACAGAGAATCCCACAAAGTTGGTATACCGATGATTTGCATCACAAAAGATACAAATAAAAAACCAATGCAATAATAAATAAAAAAACAGTCTGTGGGTCTAGTAGTCTTAAGTAGATGAGAGAGTGCAAATGTAGAACTGAGACAGGTAAGCTAGGAGCGAAGTCAATCTGTAACACAAAGTACAGCTTTTAACCCGCAAAGGGAAGGCAGTTTAGGTATGCTATGATTTGTTTGTTTGTTTAATTTTTCTTTTGTTTTTTTCTGCTTTTATTTGTATGTGTGTTATGTTGGTGATTATCTGCTTTACATTTGTGATTTATCATATTTTAGGATTGCTGGTAATATATGCTTTGTCACATTTTGCGTTATTTAAAAGACATATATCATAGATCTGTTTCTTTGCAATGTTGTCGCACCTTGTTTCATTTCTCTGTTCTTTCTGTTAATTATTGCACAGCAGTATCTCCTTCAAATTGTTATATGATAAATTATGTTTAAAAATAAATTTATATCCTTACATAATGCAAGCGTTGAGTTCTGTTTTGTGCAAGCGTTGAGTTCTGTTTTGTGTTGAATTAAAATTTCTGCATTTTTTTCCCTCCACAACAACTGCCCAATCGTCCCTACAGCACTTGGTGAGCTTTAATAGAACTATTCCCTCTCTGTGACCATTCCGGTCTACCGCCCTCTTATAAAACCAGTTTTTTTTTTCCCCAACTTTTTTTTAGTAAGATTGTAGTTCGTAAAATCCACATCAGGTAAATGTTATAAATAATCATTTATTTTTTAATTTAGTTACATCACTTCGTTTGGTAATTGTCTTCCCAAAGTTTGGTTACTCATGCACACTAAGACTGGAATTAATGAAATTAAAGCATCTCAGTAATTGGTGTAACCTAGTGAATGGTAACTCAGATTATATAATAACGAATTCATGGTATTTGTATCCTTTCTTCATATTTTTATTAAAAAATTGTGTTAAAAACTTGTTTACTCTTTTATTATATTTTTTATCATTTGACATGAAACATGACTAGTCACTACAATGTTATGGGATTTATTGCTAAATCTTATCGAAAAGCTCCCCACCCCCCCCCCCACCCCAATTAATATAATAATAACAGGGTAGCTTCTTTCATCAGTAGGTAAATTTATTTTCTCTTCAGTTATTCTTACAAGGTCTCTTTCATGATAAACATTCAAGTCTTTGGATGGCAAACGAGGTTAAATTGTTGGAGATATAGTACTTGCGCCAGTAATTGATTGTACCCAGTCTGTGAACTGTTAACCGATTATCACAAGCTCGAAGCTTCCTACCCTCACCCTGCTCTGGAGGATTTTTTTTTTTGCCGACCTTCATGCCTTTCCCACTCCCCCTCTTCTCCCCAACCCCCGTTTTATGTTAAAACCTAGCTTCTTCCATTTGAATTACATTTGCGCGTCCTTACCTGCGCCATCTTTCTTCACCATCGAAAGCCGACGTGACATCGGAAATTCATCGATTATTAATATTTTAAGTCCTTATTTAAAGCTATTGAAGAAATCAACAGAGCTGTTTGATTTCAAGCTATACTGGATCTGTCAGATTTTGGTTTAAGGGCATGCCAGATACGTATACACTCTAAATGCTAAATATTAGACCTCGATTATTCAAGGTTAAACCTGACTAGATATAAATATGACTGTTGCAGACTGGAAAGGCTTATGATAAGGATAACTGTAGTTTAATGAAACTTTGAAAAGAGCACCACCGCTGGCACCAATCCAACAATTGCCCGGAAATGACTAGAGACAGGATTGAAGAAGAAAAAATGATCAGGCAAAAAGGCTACGGTATCAAAGCTTCATTACTGCTGTTTATTTTTGGACATTGAAATATAAAGGTCAAATGGTACCTGATATGTAAGGTAACAAGAACTCGCTGTCCAATGAAATCAAGTTTGTGAGTTCACAACAATCATTGACAGTAATGTTTGATATCAGTAGACTCATGAATGCGTTCACATCTTAGAGAAGATGAGTTTCATTGTTTACACAACATTAGTTTGGACGATAACATACATGTACATTCAGGAAAGTAAATGCTTTTATTAAGACGCATGCGTATTGTTGACTCGAAGAACAGTCCCCTGGCAACAATCAATAAAATCTCCATTTAACATTTTAAACTAGTGTTTTTTTGTGTTTGAATGTGTCCGAATCTTTGTGGATCAAATCCTTAATAGTTAAGGCAAATGTTTTGTACTTTGAAATGGGTTTTCTGGTTTCCTTAATACATCAAAGATTGCCGCCATAGTATCACAGTTAGGTATCATACATTTAAGGATATACAGGTGTACATACGGGGAAAAGGGGGCGGTGTTGGTATCACAAGATGCCAAGTCGGTCCCCCACACTGGAGCCGAATGCAGCGTGGTATTACACCCGTACTAAAATCAAAATGAAGAAAACGAAAAACACTGTCAGTCATTGCAGTCGATCCCAAAAGGCTAGTCGGTCTCGAAATCGACCTGCCGCACCCCCCCCCCCCCCCCCCCCGTATCATATTGCAAAATAGTGAATGTACGCCTCTGGGTACATACGATAGAAATTGCAATTCCATGAATAAAAGAAGACACTTTCTTCGAGTATATATGGGGCCCATATCCTTCACATACACAGAGAAGAACATTACTCATGGATATTTCCTAGCGATGTTATGGAAACGTGGGTAAAAAATTCATCAAGAATGATTAATACGCATAAGATGTAAACATGGAAATCAAAAACAGCAAGAGTACATCCAGACCAAACTATTCTAAAATTGCTAATAAGTTTAAGCTCTTATTAAAAGTAGAAGAGGATATCTTAAAGAAAAAGAACAATGAAGTGAGAATGATTTCTTTTAATAATACTTTTGGGAACTATTTTATGCAAGATTAACGTTTTTCGTATTCATTATCCCTATACTGTATTATTTATACATTATAAGTTTTGGAAAGAATAACCATGATTATTGTTGTTTAATTCACCTTTGTACCACCTAATCACAAATTTTGAATGAAAGATGGAAAAAAAAGAGTACATCCAATTTTCTACGGTTATTAAGAGGGACTGTATATGGTTAGTAAACCACTATTTAAAAGCGGGAAAATAATACAAATTTATCATTTATCTCTCAGTGAAAAGACATATATTCGTGAATATCCTATTATGAGGATTCGATCCAGAATGGACATAAATTATAAACTAAAACCAAGAAACCTTAAATTACCAACGTCTTCCTCCCTCAATCAGATGGCCAATAGAAATCCCCACCCACCCCCCCCCCCCAATTCTCAAATTATAGTAGCAAGCAGTAAAAGCGAATAAAACCTTACTCCCTTGAGTATGGCGGAAATGCTATATAATCTGGCTTTAAGTTACATAATTGATCGTTATATACAAGCAATTTTTCCCTATACTTGTTCCTCTTAGTACGTCTCCACCAATCTTTTATATTTCTATAACGTGATTACGTCACGTCTCTTAAATTTGTTCAGAATTATCCATATCACTATATCTTGTCGCAATTTACTTAAAAGTCGAAATTAATTGATTTCTCCCACCGCTTCTATCTCTGAGCCAATAAAAACTAACATCCCCCTAACTTAAAGCAGTCTTGTTGATTATATTCGGAAGCCGAGGAAATATGGAAATATACCAGGGAAGGATTATAGCGTCTTGTCATTTTCATAATTAAAATGAAGATAACACAAAAGTGGACCAAGGTGAAATACAATTATCCCCTTGACCCTTACCTTGTTTTTTGGCGCCTTTGGCAGTTAGGGCAGATGTACTCGAGTATTAAACATAAAACACCTCTGCATATCACTGACCGTTTTAAGTTCTCATTTCTATCCATAATCATATATATGTACCTTTAATTTATTAGCCGCCGGCCGCTACTTTAAAAACATGTTTGAGTCGTTGCCTCCCGGTATCAGGTCAAAAGCTTCATTAACAAATAATTGAAAGGAATTATCTATACTGATGATAGTCGGATCACAATTTAGATTTTTGATTTCTCTTTCTGTCTCTTTTTGCTATTTATTCGAAAAGAATTTGTATTTCTTTGCTTCAAATGTAAGGGGCAGGGAGTCTGCAAAATAAAAAAATATATAAAAAAAATGGAGAGATTGTATTTCCATATACGTGTTATTGTTTATTAAAGGCAGCTGAAACAACCATCGATACATCTATAGGAATAAGAATTTAAAGTTTTCATGGCGTAAAGTGTTTTCTAAGGGTTGGGGTAGGAAGGTGGGTGGGGGGGGGGATTGGGGTGTTGCTCTCCACCTAATGTTGACACGTATGTATTATGTATATAGTCTATAGGAGTTCAAATATAATATATATGCTGCCTTTATCAGTTTACAAATTTCACTATCGTTGTTATAAAAGATCATTTAGTATGCTTAGATGATATGGATTCGGGCTTCTGCCAAATGCATAACCTTAATTACTACTTCTCCCCCTCCCCTCACCCCCTCCCCTTCCCCCAATGTCCTCTTGAGTCTATAATCCCTCCCATCTGCCACCCATCTTTCTGTATGACCTGCAAGATGGATGGAGCTCGCCATTACTTCCTTCGCCTACACGCTTGATAGTCTGTTTGATTTTTACATATTTCAAAGTCTTTGATCTGTTCTGGTTACGTCTCTATATCGCGTAACCAGAAAATCCGATTTTTTGAGATACTTATAGTCACTTCGAAGATGATATCTCGAGCTTCCGATCACAAGTCAGTCATACAAGCTATCAAAACCCGAAGAGGTACAATCCTTAAAAACTCTCAATCCCCCCCCCCCTCCCCCCATCCTTTCATTTCATTTCATGTTTTTGTTTTTCTTCTATTTCTTTACTCTTTTTCATCCTCGTCTGGAATCTTGTCAGAATGACAGCGTCTCTTGTCTGACGAGGAGCGAGATGATACAAGATGCATTTAGAGATCCGAACGTCATTTAAAATAGGTCAGTAAATGTAAATATATATGATGGCAAAAGGGGGCACATACCTTTTCTCTTCATCTTTTAGTTATCCTCACATTTATGACATGCATGGTGGCTTTACCATAGCCTCCTCAATCATCGGCATAGTCAGATCACCATAGCTTGATTGACATTTCAGAAAGGATGAAGAGGCATTTCTGGTATAGGATACCCTTCCAAATATCTCCGACAGACTATACTTAATAGACACTGTCAATCTTTGAGTCTCGAATCTTTGAAATCAGAAAGAGGACTTGAGAGGAAACGTGCTTGTTTAGCTGTTTGTTTCTCCATTTTCGGGGGTTCTCTCTCTCTCTCTCTCTCTCTTTCTGTCTTTCAATGATCTTGATAATTATTTATTACCCGTCTACAACGATAAAAAAAATTTGCCTAAATCGAGAAAGGGAAAAAGTAAAACGACTTCTCAGCATCTAATGTAACCAATTTTGATTCTGTCTGCATTATTATTTATTTAAAGGTTGCCTTTTGGCACAAAATAAATTTTGATATGTAGTATAAGAATATAGTTTAAAAACACTCTGCTATCAAGTTGAATACTTGACCGTGTAAATATCTGCGGCTCATCAATGAAAACGGCTGGACTGTTAAGTCTAACACAGATACGACTATACTGAGGTGCAACACAAAATTTCAATATGAAAGCAACACTTTTTGACTTCAGTAAATATGTTCATGCTTACAAATCTCTGGATGTAAACAATTATGGAACAAAAAAGGGGCTTTACATTTGAAATGGTGCACTGTAAAGAGGGCAATGTCGAAACTACGATATAGTGTGTTTAAATCCACATAAATATTCAATTTACAATATTGCAATATGATATAAATTCATGGTTAAAAATTCAACTTTCTATCGCTTTGTTGGTAAATTTAACCAACATACCGAGTGTGACTCAGTTGCGGGCTATTGATCAAAACCTCAACAGTTTTTTTTCACCAAATGAAAGTATAAGCGACCAAATAATTAATGATATTGTTCGGTTTGCAACATTTTGTCGCCCATACACTTTATCATGTTAAATTTGGATCACGTATAGATAAACAAATTGAAAACTCCCCCCCCCCCCCAAAAAAAGGTGACTTCTTGATTAAATCAGTGTTTGAAATTAAACTTGACTTTAAAATGCTAATGAACTACGGTATATTGTAGTATATGATTTCAATAGCATTTCGTTCTATTGCGAAAAATGATTAATATCGGCAACTCGGAAAGCTGCTTTAAGGCATGACGTTGGCAGGACCGCGACGTTTAGTCTGAATATAAAAGAAACTTTGCAAAAACGTTCACGTTTATACCCCTGAGAGTTTAATAAGAAAACGTAAGTAACTTCAGACCTGTCAATCAATTTTGAGAAGAAAATATGGTATTTGTATAGGATGTAAATACGTTCGATTTGTCGTTGCGATTTTCGACCAAACATTTAACAAACGGGATTGATGATAAGGGAAAAGGGTATAGAGGAGGCTACAAGCCTGGGCTCAAAGTCAATTACAGGCCGATTTACAGAGTATTGTTTTTAATTACCGTAAATTCCATAATTGATAAACATGTTAACCTGCAGCTTCATGCGAACGCGATATAAATATATACTCACATGGACTCACAGTAACTGAACATGTGCAATTCTGGGTTTATTTGTTTTTTTTTCTTTTTCTTTTTCTTTTTCCTTTTTCTTCTTTACTTCCTTTCTTTCTTTATTTTTCTGTCCTTAATCATTTTCGAGTCAATTTAGTCTCCATTCGAAATGCGAGCAAATCTTGCCGCATCAATTTTCTTAAGGGCGTGAAAGTAAAGCTCAAAATTCAATCAAGTCATATTGAAGTTATAAGGTAACCCATCTACTGTAGATGAAACTCCACCATCCTTGATTTAATGAGCAAAGAGGGAGAGAGAAGAGGAGAGAGATGTATGATTTGGATGCGTATACTGTACTGCTATACTGCATGTATACTCTCCTATAAGTTTGCATACACATCATGCATTTTCTGGCGTATACTAGTGTACTTTATTTTGGCGGGAAATCTGTAGCGTTAAGATACCTCTGTTTTGATGAAAAACAAACGTACGACACGGACCAATCAATAGGCCTCAGGCGATTGCTGTATCTGTTTTCAAATTGTCTTCCGTTAGTATTCTCGTAGGCGATATAGCATTTGGGATGGATATGTACAGGTACGGCAAATTAGTATGGCACAGTACATACAT
>JAIPMN010010382.1:0-10941 GCA_020650975.1 Apostichopus californicus
GATATATAGATATATAGATATATAGATATATAGATATATAAATGAAAATCGTAATGAGCTGGAAAATCATATATATATACATATACATATACATATATATAATCACTTTAAAGAGTTAATCAGGATTTTCTTTTATTTGTCTCAGTATGTGCATGCCATATATTTGGGTTAATGAGCCACACTTTTTGTCCTTTTTCTTTTTGGATTACTTCTTGAACTTCAAAATATGCTACTTATTGCCCTGAGATTTTTTAGTGGCTGTTGTTTAGTCACTCCTGATGAGCTGTTTGGCAATGGGCTGAAAAGAGGGTAAAAATAGAAAGAAGTTCAATATTGGTGTTATTTTCACAGTTGTCGTTTATTGTGGGTTATATGATCAAAAGCCTCTGATAGTGACAAAAAGGTCTCAGTTTTAGTTGCAACCTTTTTTCAATATCTGTCACTCTTGTCACCATTTCTTTGGGTGGGATGGCAGTTTCCCACGATTGTGGTGTACTTCTAGGTTATTCGAAACAAAGTGCTTTGAAGAGTCATTTAAATTTCTTTGTTTTTTCTAGGTTCAATTCAATTGCTAGGAGGGTGACAAATGCTGGGCGTTTTGAGCTGTGGATGACCCGTAATCTTCTGGAGTGGTTGGGATCGTCATACTAGAATCATGGGATAAATGGGACGGACAGAGAACGTTTCACTCGTGCAGAATGATTCTTTTATTCACAACCTGGACATCATCATATTAATGTGAAAACTGAAGTGGAGGAAAACGGGCTGCAAGGTGAGAAGGAAAACTCATATTTTTTACCAAATTAGTGCTCTCCAAGGTCATTTGTATTTTCCCATGAAAATCTGTCAAGTGCTCTCAGGCAATTACTTTACACCAAGATCTTGATTCTTAACATACTACATCTCACCACCCCCCCCCCCCCCTAAACCCCGCAGTTTAAAGACAAATTGAAAGATAAATTTTATTTAATATTTCCCACTGATTCTTATACATTTGAAACTTTTGAGTCATTGCGAGGTAAACATGAAGGTTTCTTAAAAGATGGCTTTAGGGCAGAAATGTTAGTCTTGATGTGTCCTAGTCCCATAGTGTCTACAAGTCATTCTTATTTTAATGATATTTGTGTGACATATCCAGGGAAGGACATTTTCAGTTCTCACTTCTATCAACCCATACTATGACATGATAAAGCCACAATAAATGAATCCGTACTTTTCCATTAGTCTCCCTCGAAGACCTAAAGCAAGCTTAAAAAATCTGTTACCAACAACGTCTTTTCCTCCCTTTAAATGCAGAAATCTTCTGCTCATGTTACTGCGCTCCAAAAAGGCTTTTTTGATAGATGATTTCATGTCAAACTGCAGATATAGATAGAGTTTTTAATATTCTAATATTTAAAGCAATTTTGGTGTTGCTGTGTTGCAATTGAAGGCCGTTGAATGATGATAATAATAATTATGAAGTTTGATATGAAAGCTTCCGGCTGTTAGGTCTTCAGCGTTTTAGTTTCCCCTTAATTTAAGTAAAATTTGGATATATATATTCCACATCAGACATTAATTTTGGATTTTGTCAGTGGAGGAAACTAAAATCCATTTTATTGAATGATTAAGCTGCCTTTACTGGTTTCCATAAAAGGCCTTGGAATAAATGTTTAAATGAAAGAATAAATTAAAAACATGATTTATCTGGAATAGATCTTAAATTCCTCCATCTGATAATTTAAGCAATTTGACGTGTCATATTTCAGACTTCTGCTGAAGGTATTAAAATATGTGGCCTTTGAAGTGGAAGGAAGTGGAAGGGAGGAGAAGGTGTTCGTGGGGAAGCATTTATTTGCAAAGAGAGCAATGACGTAGATGTATGAAATACCACTAGACATCTGGTGATCATCATTTGTGCAAGTGAAGGAATAAAACTATAATGAGAACTTCATTAATCATTGTAAGGTTAATAATATCTCACTTTGCTTTAAACTCAAGTTTGCCTCTTGGACTGATTTTGAGCTTATTTTTATTGGTCGCTTATATGTCAGCTGACTTTTGAGTCATCTGAACCTGCTTAAGGATATTAACTTCAAAATTAATTTTGAGATATCATAGACTGTTTAAAAACCAATGCTAACAGCCCATACCTCTTTAAGTTTGACCCATTGAACATTCTATTCTCATCAATCAAAGTTACTGGACTGCTAAGCCTACCACAGGGACAAATAGCTCAGTTAATCAGATACAACATAAATAACATGTTTACAAGTTTGTCAAGGTATGTATGTATGTATTTTAGATCCTCCTGCAAGCAAGAACTCGCGAAGAAGCCATCATTGGCTTATCAAAGCCGCAAGCTGACCGAAGTCAGTCTCTTAGATTCATATTTTAACGTCCATGATTATGAATTGTCAATTGTCAACAACTCTGTAACTGGAGGACATACATTAATCATGGAATGACTCAAATTCGAACTTTATGATTGAAAGGAACCGGCATTAACCACTGAGCTAACACTCCCTGAAGGTCATAATGAAGATTAAAGAACATGTTTTTGTTATCACAATTTATAAAACAATGGATTAACATTAACATTTCATTACAAATTTAGCCTTAAAGGTGCATTCCAGAGATGGAGATATATTTTAACAGTGAATATCTTGATAACCAATACAGCTATAGAAAATTTACTAGTACTAACATTTCCCTTTTGTGTTTTGATTATGTCATTTCAATGCTTATTTTCCCTCAAAGTTATCCTTTTACCAATACAACTTTATAGCAATGGAATGTTGCTTGTTATTTTCAAATTTGTTGCTTTGCACCTGGTTGGAAGGAATGTTCTATTGTGTGTGGCATTGTAAAGCTGCTTATTGGATTCATTAAAGATATCAGAATCCAACTCATTGCTGTTTGGTATGAAAGTGTGTTTGAAGCTGCCAACTCATAATGATCTAAGATATGAATACATCTGTAAAAATCCTCTCTTTCGGCTGTTATAATAGGGTCGGATTATTTTTGAAAAAACGATGGTTCAAAAAATTTGCAGAATCCATCCTTTCCTTGAGATTATTGGTCACACTGGTTTGCTTTATATTGATTGTCTTTCTTCCTTTCTATTTTTTAATCTTTCAGATTGAAGTTTCATTATTGCCTAGTTCATTCTTCTTTGGTGGGTTCAGTAGTCTGTGGATGAAAACAACATGACCTCAGAAAATACCCGAACCAGACAGTCTCTTCAAACAGGTACATTAGAAGTGGCAAAGTTTAAGGTTCATCTTCATGAATATTCAGTATGATGAATGACACAACACATGATGATGGTAATCAGACCATGACAAATACGGTGTTCATTGTGGTCACGGCCGTCATATCTCCACTCCTGCTGTCAGCAGTCATCATCAATCTCTTGATCATCGTATCCATCCTAAAATTCAAGCGACTTCAAATTCCCGCCAATTACATTCTGATGAATCTGTCCGTGGCAGACTGCAGCGTCGCCGCGGCCGCGTTGATGTACCTGTGCATGAATGATTTTCTGGACGGAATAATGTGTTTATTAACGATGGGGTTTGGATTTCTGACTTTCAGTGCATCTCTCCTGAGCCTGGCTCTGATTGCATACGACCGGTTCTCTGCCTTGGTGAAACCCCTGACGTATTCATCTAGATTAACGAACAAGAGAATCATACTGTATGTCGCTATCATATGGATATATGCCACGTTTGTGACGGTGATCCCACTCTTCGTGCTGGAGATGGTGCCAGAAATGTCAGGTAATCCGACGATGTGGAATAAAACTATATTGTGCTTCAAAAGGCCGTCTTCTTACCATTTTCTATTATGTCAAGTGTGTTTAGTCTGCTTACCCGGTGCTTCAATGATGTTTTATTGCTACGGCAGAGTGATGCTGGTCGCCCGTCACCATTCCAGAGCCATCTCGGCGGTACAAGGCAATCTACGAAAGTCCAAATTCAACAAAACCTATGGGATGTTCAGAGGCAAGAAGTATTTTGTGACATTGAGCAGCATCCTGGGGGTGTTTTCCGGGACATGGGGTCTCTTCGTGGCACTAATACTTGTGGCCTGTTTTTGCCAGGAATGTTTCAAGGTAAACGATCTGTCTCGTGATTATTTTTGTATTCTACCACTCCTGAGTGTTAGTATTAATCCTTGGATATATACCTGCAGAAGTCAAGACTTTAGAGCAGCCTTCATGAGACTCTACAAATCAGCCAAGTTATGCTGCAAGGGAGAACGACCTCCTAGCAACAGAACCAGGAGAGACTCGAGATTCTCTGATGGATTGAGCCGCACAAACAGTATGATCGGTAACATGCAACATTTACAAGCACTCTACAGTGATGCTTACTATAAACAAAAAATCCAGAATAACAACAGACCGACGACCTGCCCTCCATCTCTGACTGTTCAATCAGTCTCTAAGTCTGTTCAATCTATACAGCCAAAGGCTGAACCTCATCAGGTGATTGGACCAATTGGTGACCCATCGTAGCTACGGTAAATGGGGTGTGTGGGTGGAGATGGGATGGGTGGGTGTAAGGAAAGGTTCTATTTGCTTCTATTCAATCAATCTCTAAGTCTGTTCAATCTATATTGCCAAAGACTGACTGCTCAAAAGTAATTGGGGCACTGTAGTTAGGTAAAGGGTAGAGTGGGTGGAGGTGGGACAGGTGCATGTAAGGAGAGGTTCTACTTGCTTCTATTCAATCAATCTTTAAGTCTGTTCAATCTATATAGCCAAAGCCTGACTGGTCTCCAGTAATAGGGCCACTGTAGCTAGGTGAAGGGTAGAGTGGGTGGAGGTGGGATGGGTTGGGTGTGAGGAGAGGTTCTATTTGCTTCTAATATCAAATTATGGGAATTGGTTCAAAGAGTATAATGGATAGGGTGTAACTTTCACTTGAGTCAAACAAGATTAGTTTTGAGGAATATCCTTTTCTTTAAAGCAGTGTTTTCCTGAACAGCCAAAGAAAGAAACTAAATTACTTTTCATTGTAGTATAAAAGAATGGATTCAGAAGTTAACAAAGGAAACTGTGCAATGTTGCCGATTGAAGTTGTGCATGAGAATTAGACAGACTCAGTATTTCTCATTACCTGTTTCAGAGAAATGCTAAATTATGAAGACTTTCAACGATTAGTTAGGTCTGCTTTCTTCAATTTAGGTCTGCATTCTTCTTCACTCATTAAGTTTTCTCCGATTCAAGGAAAGGTAAACAGTATATATTTTGTTGATTTGTCTCACAAGTCATGCGGGCTGTTTATATTAATTGACAGGGTTGGAATAGGTGCTTCTCGCATTAAAACAGAATTCAATAAGTTAACATTTTATGAATAGAAGGGCATATCCCTTTCCTGCACCAGAAGTAATATCATAATTTGAATAACAAATAACTGCATGGTTTAAAAATGCAACATTTTATAGACTAGTGAAGCAGCTAATGTATTTCTAGTTGGCTGAAAGGAAAGTTGAGCGAGTGCATTTGATTACAATTACAGCAAAATGCTATGTATCCCTTATTAGGGAAATTGATTGCTTGCGATAGGTGGCATGGTAACCATCACATGTGATCAAAGTTGATTTTTGAATAGCCCTTCATTGGGACTTATTGGGACTGCAAACAATCTCATTTTGAAGGTTTGTTTGTGAAGGTCGGTTGACTATAAACTACAAAAGAAAGCAATTGACTTTGTTGAAGTTTTTCTCACAGTCACTCTCAAAGTACTCTCCAAACACACTGCAAGTAAAACTGTTAAGTTACTATTCAAAACCTCAAAAGTCAAAATGATGCAATATTTTCAAAAAGTACAGTATGTTTCGCTTATCTTAATGACTGTTACAGAGTTTGTAAAAGTGCCACTGGAAATATGTCAGAATGTAACGTAATATGAAGTCAGAAATATTAAGAGTATGTATTGAATAAGTATAACCAATATTTCTGATTTTACCATGGCTAGAACTGGATCTCATATACATGTTAGTTTTATTGCAGAAATTAGCAAAGAGGTGTGAGGAAAGATGTGTTTATCATTTATACTTATGCGAGAAAGAGACGTTATAGCATTTCAGAGTAAGAGTTTTTATAGTTTTCATATTTTATATCATTAGCATGACAAATGTCTCATAGGGTAGGTAGAACTCCCACTGCCAGAGAAATGAATGCCCAGTGGTGTACGAAGCATATCATTTAAAAATTTACATTCTGCAGGTGAAGAACATATTCTAAGTGGCCTAGTGAAACTTGCTTTCCAAATCTTATGTAGCGATAACAGCATATGACGTTGACATGTTTTGCAGCAGAAATATATGTGGTAACTAAACAGTGACGATTTCTACTATCAACATCGTGAGAACGCAACGTACTGTAATAATTGGATGAAAATTTAACCAGGATGCTAATAATTTGTTCCGCTTTACATCATTAGGATATAGATTTTTCTCTGGGCTATCCTTTTAAATGCAATTATATGATTTTATTATATGAGAGGAGTTATAAATCCTACTTTAACACATATACAGTATATAAACAGCATTGTCATGCAGTACATGTGTAGCATAGCACTGTTTATTAATGACAGGCTCCATACCATCTTGAAGGTTGATACTACCATTGATTTTATTGCTTCTTTACCAATTTTAACTACTAGAAACCAAAAGGGAGGGGATGAATTTGGTGATGTGATTTTATTTTTTGGAGGGTAGGGAAGGGGAGAAGGGGGAGGGAGGGAGAGACCGGAGGGGAAGTAGTTTGGATGGATACCACTTAACCTTTTGTGACATGGGGGTATGGAAAACAAAGACGGTAGAGGCAGCATAGTATTTTCTGCTGACTGTAGTACTTCATTCATGCATAGGACCAAATGTAACTGGATATTTGAAATAATCCGCTGTTTTCACTCAGGATTTGGAAAAGGATCCAAAACGTTCAGACTGTACTTGCAATCCTGTTTCTCTGACTGGGACAGTGCAATCTGCTTTAAAAATCAAATCCATTTATTTTAGTTGTTTAATGAGTCAAAATATAAGTTCTCATTTAAATTAATTTACCCAGAGAGTTGAGTAACAGTTTCTTTCTTTGATTTAACATTCCTTTAATCATGATTCAAGAAAGGAGTTTGTGCCTACTATCCAAACCTTCTTTCCATCGAGATATCACCCATAATAGCCTCTTGTATTGTCTTTTTGTTGGAATGCTACCTGTTTTCAAGGTTGTTGAGATTTTCTGACTAATATCAGGAAGTTGAAATAGCTTATCAACATTTTAGCCGAGGCCAAAAGAATACTTTAGCATTCTAAATAAACTCTGCTCTGTTTTCGGTATAATCACTTGAGCTGTGAGTAGTATTATCGTCAATTATTCAAAGTGACAACCAACACTCTGCAGCCATTTTGGAAAAGTTTATCTGATGACATATAAAACACGATTAGAAAAGTTCAGAAATGAAATTCAACTGGCTACATTACTGGAGAGCCAGTCCACCCCTCCAATCCCAACCTTACTATTCCCAAAGCAAAAAATGATTTACTTCTCTTTCCCAAATATGTAATTTGGTTTTTATTCTCAGTCATGAACAGTCATAAGTAAATTTTAAGGTATTATTATTATTAGTATTATTTTTTTTCTTTCTTTGGTATAAATTTATCATGAAATGTCAATAGTTTTCATACAAAACAATATATTGTACAATATAAAAAGAAATCTTTCCATTTGAAGTTTTGTTTGTAATGTTGCTTCCGTAAAGACAACTACTTTTATTTTAGATTTGGATTGACCAAATTGTTTGATGTCTTGTCTTAATATTTGGACAATTACTTGAATCCCTTTGTGAATCCCTTTTTTGGCAGTTAGGTGTACATAGTTTGATATTTGTAGCAGAGCAGGTAAACCCTAAGGGGCATTTGTAGCAAACTGCTGGATGGATGTTTTTTCCTCCACGAAGAAAAGTCCCTTTGATCAATTTGGATGATTTTCCTTGCTAGTAAGATAGCAATGTATTTGATGTTCTCACCTCTCCTGTTCTGCAGTATACCCACCCATAAATATCTCCCTAACTTTCCCCATGCCTACCCCCCCCCCCACCACTCTCATCCTCTAACCCACACAAACAATGCCTTCTGAAATCAAGAATCCAGTTTCAAAGCCTTCTCTATAGATTATACTTCTTTACGATATCAGCCTATCACACAATAACCTCATACCAAGACCAACTTACCAACAGTCAACTGGCAATTTCTTTTCGTCCATTAAATGCATCAAACTTATGCAGGGGGAGGGAGACATTTCTCAGGAAAATGGCAAAGTAAGTGAAGATCGTAAGACTTGATTGAATCGAGTGCACATGTCCCATGCAGTTACTCACTTGGGCATGATCCTTTATACCCAGAAACAAACAAATGGCACAAAAGATTACATATCAAATGACAACAACATTTTCAAGTTTATGTGTATTTGCAAAAAGTGACAATGCTTTTACACTCATCATCATACTAAAACATACATTACATTTCGTATTGTTTTCGGAATAACCGAAATGTTAGCTGGTTACATGTCGCTGTATACATGTCGCTTTATGCATGTATATACATGTCACAAGACATGCAGTATCGAGGCTAAATTACTCCTTTTTGAATTTATAATAATAGCATCATTTTCTAAATCTTAAATACAAACATTTCTTCCAAATCATATTCTTTCCCCTTCATATTTCGAATGACATCGTTTACATCATATTCTGATATATATACAAACATAGTTTGTGCAATATGTTGATAGTAGGCTATATTGGTAAACAAGTCAAGGCTATAAGTGACCTTTTCCATGATATATTAATATTTTCCATGTTAAAAGAAAACAATTCAGTATATTGTAAATGCAATTAATTTTATACATTCATTTTCTAACGACTTAATTAGAATGTTAAAAATGGCTTATAAATACGATCACACAAGTTAAATTCACACAAACATTTAGCAATTTTTTACGTCAACATTATTTCATAACATAATCAATCTTTCTGAAAAAAAGTTTGAAATATTTCAAAATTTTATATGGACATGAAGTGTCAGCTCCAACTTGTCCATGAGCATTATGTTTATGGGGTTTGTGAAAACATTTTAAACTTTGACATCCATTGACCTTTCACATTTTATGTTAATTAATACAATTCCAACATGGCTATCACAGATTTAGCCATTTTGGCATGTACATAATACTCAAAACAACAGTTTGTCATAGAGGCACAACAGCACGTGCTCATGTATATATGCCCACCACGTTGTAAGCTCATCTGGTGAACGGTTTGAAACATTTGTAATGTCCCCAAAACAGTGTTTGGTTTAAATGACCTCTGACCTTTATTTTTTAGACGCTCACTCACTGAAGCACAAGAGCCTTTGCCCATGTATAAAATCCACTTACTTGTTTGGCGTTAACTAATTATATATTAACATTTGGCGTTAACTAATTATATATTAAATTTGAAGATCTAATTTTCTGCCTGGTATGACGTTTAGTTAGCTAGTTTTTAGTGCTAATGACCTTTGACCCCATGATGTTATGACTCATAGAGGTACAACAACCCATGCCCAGGCATACATCCACCAAGTTTGAAGATCATCATGCTTACTGTTGTAGGGAAGTTTTTGCCAAACTTTTACGCTTCATACCAAGTTTGATCCTTGTTTTCTTCTGACATTAATTTTGACCTTATTACAGTCGTAAGACACGGAGACACTTTACATATTACGCCCAGCGTTGCACCTACGAAATTATTGGACACTTTTTTTTATTAACAAAGACACATTGTCTCCCAATCAGTACTTCAAACCACGTTATTGTGTCTCCCAACCCCACCAACCCACCCACACCTACACTAATACATTTCCCCTCCCCCCGCCCCACCCCCACACACTTTTATACGTAAACCAAACCAAATTTCAGTTCAGTGTCACAACGGAGTGAGAGTGTGTTGGATCCAACACACACGCTCTCGAGAGCAATTTAAATTCTATACATGACATGTCACTACAAGAAGGGCAGTTATTTTTAGAGGTGATAACGTATATGTAGTCGTTTACCAAGGTGCTGTTTCTATAGGTAGGCCTATGTCCTTATTAGTGTTACCGTAACAATAACGGAACCGATATCAATCAAATGAAATAAGATTCATATATCGGTTATTCGTCTTGCGGTAGCATATAACGCAAGCATACCGTGTATCGAGATTTGCAGTGGATTTATTCACGCTAATCAATCTGATTAAATGTGACAATATCAATGTGACTAAATCAATGTGATCAACGTGATAGTATGCCAAATAACGTCTTTAAACAATTTGGCCACGGTTGACGATATAAATAATCCTTTGTCATCAAAGTTTGTAGTGTTTGACGCGAATATACAAAGGTTTGTATTAACAGCAAGCAACGAGTCTTATATATGTTGAAAGTTACCAATATAGTTACCAGTGCATTTAAATTAGGACCTACGTATAGATATACCTACGTGCAGTGACGCAGCCTAAGGTTTCAATATCCCCAGCCCGCGTGATTTTTTTTCCCAGGATGGTTGTGGGTAATTAACATAAAGTAGGCGTGTTCAATGCATTCCTGTACAATGCGACTGCTTAGTGTATACAAACCAGACAGGGTTTTGAGCAGGCATGGTTTGATCGCATTTAAGTATAGTATCACGTAGATGATGTGGTCTGCCGTTCGTGTGTCTTGTACAGGTAGGGATATCCATGGCACAAGCTTGAGAGGACCAAACTCCCTGGCCTTGGTCCTGCGTGGGTGTTGTATTGATTCTGTGCACAAGTCGGTAATACAGGTCAAGGGGACCAGGGAACAATCATCATCGCCCTAGTGTTAAAGTCCTGAAGGGGGGGGGGGGGTGGGATACAGGGGTGGGATACCGTAATACAGGTCAAG
>JAIPMN010010394.1:0-33904 GCA_020650975.1 Apostichopus californicus
ATATATACAAGTAATTACTCTTCATGAACTTCTAAGAATAACGACAATTATTCGGCAGAGCAACTAATAAGTGCCCTCACATCATTCACTCTGTTGTTGTCAAATACATTCACAAAATATCACAATATATGAAAAATTCTGATCGTCGTCATTCGAATGCTCTGAGGATACAGATGCAGAAATGTGGCCTACAGATGCAGAAATTGTCCAGCAATATTGTTAGCCAATTTTGTTCAGTAACCAGAAAATCCCCTTCCAAGGTCATTGGTCACAATGTTTATCACGTTAAAATTTCCAAGAAGTGTTCAATAGTAATTTCCTTGCAGTTCTGGTCCTCAAACTCATTTATACACATTGAGAAGTTTTGGAATATGCAATTTAACCGTCTCCTTGAAGATTTCTGCTTGTCGCTACAAAATGAAGACAGTAATGAAACGTGTGACCTTGTTATCTTTAGCTGGACCTGAGATGTCCATCGCTGCATCGTTTGTACACTGTGCTGTGGGTATTGACCGCAGCTGTATGTACTGACTGTACACTAGTGTCTAATTACCGACGGTAGCAAGCTGTGTGTGTATTTTCTGGGATCGATGGTGGTGTCTAACACTTCTGATACACCTCATTCGAAACTAGGTCAGATTACCGGAATGAGACGTTTCTTTGTGCGCGAGTCTTCACACCCTTTAATGGGTAGCTACTTTTGCAGTGTCAGTAACATGCTCGTTTGAAATTTGAGCATGAGTGACCATTATCCGACCTACTAGCGTATTTCGGGGACAATATTGAAGACCTTTAATGTGCCTTTATTTTTATTTTCGTCATCATCTTTCATGTTTAACTTCATGCTTAACTTCTTTCCTTCAGACGAAATCAGAACGGGGACTTATAGATCGCTGTTCCACCCGGAGCAACTTATTACGGGTAAAGAGGACGCCGCTAATAACTATGCTAGAGGTCATTATACTGCCGGTAGGATGCACATTGACACGGTAATTGACCGTTTAAGGAAACTTTCCGAACAGTGCATTGGATTGCAGGGATTTTTGATCTTTCACAGTTTTGGCGGTGGAACAGGCTCTGGATTTACAGCTTTACTGATGGAACGGCTGTCTGTAGACTACGGGAAAAAGTCGAAACTAGAGTTTGCGATTTATCCAGCACCCACCCTATCCAGTGCTGTTGTGGAACCATACAACTCCATTCTAACGACTCATTTCACGTTAGAGCATTCAGATTGCGCATTCATGGTTGATAACGAAGCAGTTTATGACATCTGTAATCGGAACCTGGATATTGAGCGGCCATCTTATACCAATCTAAATCGAATCATGGCACAAGTGGTTTCCTCAGTCACAGCTTCTCTGAGATTCGATGGCGCACTGAATGTGGATCTGACTGAGTTCCAGACTAACCTGGTACCATACCCTCGTATTCATTTCCCTCTGGCCACCTACGCCCCTATCATCTCTGCAGAGAAGGCATTCCATGAGCAGCTCACAGTTGCTGAGATCACCAATGCTTGTTTCGAACCCACCAACCAGATGGTGAAGTGCGATCCTCGCCATGGCAAGTACATGGCCTGCTGTGTGCTCTTCAGGGGTGACGTCGTACCCAAAGACGTTAGTGCAGCCATTGCTGCCATTAAAACCAAGCGTACCATCCAGTTTGTCGACTGGTGCCCAACTGGTTTCAAGGTCGGCATCAACTACCAACCACCAACCACGGTACCAGGTGGTGACCTCCCCAAGCTCCAGCGTGCAGTCTGTATGTTGAGCAACACCACCGCCATTGCTGAGGCCTGGGCTCGTCTTGATCATAAGTTTGATCTGATGTACGCTAAGAGGGCGTTTGTCCACTGGTATGTGGGTGAGGGTATGGAGGAAGGAGAGTTGTCTGAAGCAAGGGAGGACATTGCAGCCCTGGAGAAAGATTATGAAGAAGTTGGAACCGACTCTACCACTGGAAGCGAAGATTCATCTGAAGGCGAGGAATATTAAGAGACACTGGATAGCGTTATTGACAAGTGCACAGCTTTTCCGTGATTTTTTTTATTGAATAGTCAAACTGACATGTATCTTCTGAGTAAAACCACCCATGGTTACACCACTTCTAAACCATACCACAAATTAAAATGAAATTTGATCATGTACTTGATAATTCCGTGTCGAGGAATATTAAGAGACACTGGATAGGGTTATTGACAAGTGCACAGCTTTTCCGTGATTTTTTTTATTGAATAGTCAAACTGACATGTATCTTCTGACTGAGTAAAATCACCCATGGTAACACCACTCCTAAACCATACCACAAATTAAAATGAAATTTGATCATGTACTTGATAATTCCGTGTCGAGGAATATTAAGAGACACTGGATAGGGTTATTGACAAGTGCACAGCTTTTCCGTGATTTTTTTTTTATTGAATAGTCAAACTGACTTGTATCTTCTGACTGAGTAAAACCACCCATGGTAACACCACTCCTAAACCATACCACAAATTAATATGATATCATGTACTTGATTATTCTGTGTCGTTGAAATCAAATTTTCCATTCTTGATTTTCTAATGAAAGTGTAGAAACCAAGCAGATATATATACTATATATTGAGCAATACCTAACAGTACCACATCATCCATTATTACAGATCTGATTAATTGTTTTGATCATCGTGTTGGGTAATATCTGCAAACTGAAATTGATGATGGCATTTTAAGCCATCTGATCAGATGAAATACAATTAACAACCTCAAAGGCTTCATTGTTTTCAATCATTCAGAAACATCAGCTTTTCAAACAGCATATTGATTCCCAATATCCCTGCAATCTCCAACCTTTTTACCTTCTTAAGTCTTTAACATATAAAATCCTCTTATTAGAGCCCTTTCATATCTTTGATGCTAACCACTGTCCCAACTTACAAAGCTGTTGGCTCCCACTCCCCACCCTCCTCACCAATCTACATTATGTCTCTAATGCCAGAATAGCACAGTTACTTTTTCCCAGCTTCACCATAACAGCCCCTTAAATACAACAACATGATGAATAAAAAGGAGGACATTTCTAGCAAATTTAAAGGTTTCACATATAATTCAATTCTGAAAACTCAATCATTTACAGTAATGTATTCAAAAGTCGCCGCTGCAATCTAAAAATCGACAGCTTCAGCATCAAACTTTCTTTCATGAAATTTACTAATCCAAGCCCTGACTACGTAAAATTAAATAGAAGAATATATTAGTCAGTAGACAAGTTAATCACATCTTTGTCTTTTCAGATTGATCCACTGATAAAAGAAACATCACAATATTCACGGATGCAAAAACTTAACCAATACTGATGACTATCCTGGGTCTGCTCACTCTGTATGATCTGTCAACTATCTATTAAAGCAGCATTTTGCGTCCTTTTCTATGATTTTTCTCAACCTCACTGACTCAATGATGCCATAATGACATACATAACTAGCTTATCTATTTAAATCTTAATTCAAATGTTGGCATAAAGGCCAAAAATTTACAACTTTCAACTTTGTTTTTCTCCAAGATATTTTCCGTTGGGATCCCAATAAACCTCGCCCATAATAAGAATATTTAAACACTACGAACGTCATTGACCAATACCTAATACAACACCATGCTTGATTTGTGTACAGTCTGTATGGCAGTTGTACCAGGGAGTTCCATAACTCCCTGGTTGTACCAACGCAAAGTTTTGAATCTATTTTTAGCAATGGCTCATAACTAAACCTGCATCTCTGATTGGTTGAATTCAAACTAGTAGGTTTGGGGGAACTGTATGCGATTAATTTTAAATGTGGAATTTGTTCGTGGACACTTTTCTCATTATCTGCAAATATCCTTAATCACTTGCCAATTAACATTGTTGGCAGGGAAAACTTGGCTAATATCTTAGTTTGCTGTTTTGTGATTGAAATATGTAAAAACTCCATGGACATGTCAAAAAAGTGGAAAACGGCGACCAAATCAAAATGCTGCTTTAAATAAAGAGAGACATGTGAGGATTTATAGCCACAACCTTATTAACTTTAAACAAAAGGGGGTTAAAATATGCTAATGTTGGATCATCTAATCAGGAATGACCACAAACATAGGTCAATATCAGCTAGATGTGAGATATTTATTCTGATGACACAAAACAGATACACATTCAGGTTTTCTACTTGACAGGTTATTTTTGCTATTTTATAATTTATAATACTTTTCTGTCAGACTTAATCTTGACTGTCATGACGACATAGGAGAAATGCCTCAGATATAATTCAATGTCATAGTAAGAGAAAAATTTGTTATTCCAAATAGCTAAAATGCTATGCATGACAATGAACTCCAGCTTTTTACACCTTGTCTATTAGTTGTCAGGCAAGTGATAGCCTACTGTAGTAATGTTATTGTCTATTCATCTATTCCACAAAACACCCAGATCTTGGCCTCGCATCCACAACGGCTTCCACAGTGTTTCTAAACAGAAGACCAGCAACTCTACCCTCATCACCCTTGGTGTAGATGTTTCGGCACTTAATTCTCCTCCCGGAATATCCAACTTGCTCCCACAATTCACATGGTACGATTTCCGTCCACGTGTTGTCTTTCCAGGCTTCATGTGTTGATAGCAGTCCTCATGTCTTTTCGATCTCTCTTGGTCTCGACATGTCTGAATATTTTAGCCTTCTGCGCCTTCTTAAATTTGTGTTGCTTCATATTGAACCCTTTGTTCTGCTTGTCGGCTCTCTTACTAGCAGGAACGACTGAAATACTCGTTAAAGAAAATGATTCCTTTTCAAAAATGGAATATATGTACAGGCATCATATCATTCTAACATCTTAGTGTTCTCAGTCTTTGTCTCTGAGGACTCCTACCCTATAGACTAATTAGTAATTAAAGGCATTGAAGACTCGCCCTCTGAAAAAGTTAACTTTCCGTTGCTTGCAAGTGAAGGTTTTTTCTTGTCACTACAAAATGCAGACAGTAATGAAACATGATACCTTGTTATCTTTATCTAGATCTGAAATGTCCATCTCTGCTATGTACACTGTGATGTGGGTATTGACCGTAGCTGCATGTATTGACTGTACACTAGTGTCTAATTACTGACGGTAGCAAGCTGTGTGTGTATGTATTTTCTGGGATCGATGGTGGTGTCTAACACTTCTAACACCTCATTAGAAACTACGTCAGATTACCTGCATCAGACGTTTCTTTGTGCGCGAGTCTTCACTCCCTTTAATAACATTAACCATGGCAGTCACGGATAATGAAACGTGAACACAAGACCTGTATTTGGTATCTTTCCAATCCAGTCTGCTCTATGACAGTGTTTCATCTTACAGTGTTTACACACACCAGCTGAGTGTAAATATTGTTTACACATATCAACTGAGTTTATATATTGTTTACACACATCAGCTGTGTGGAAACCTACAGTAAATATTCTGTTGTCAAGTGCTTTGATCCAGTATGTATGAAGCATGGCTCCAGTCTACTCCAGACCATGCCCTAGTATTAGAGCAGCTTCCAAATATTTGTACCATCGTTGCTTTAATTTGTCATCTTACCAAGGATTACCTAAATCATTTGGTGGCACTGGCTGATGCAAAATTCTTTAGTCAGGCATTCTTCCAAGTCATCATTAGTTTATATTTAACATAAAATTATATTCCGTAGAGAACGATTGTACCTACTTCTACAAAATACCAAACTGAAACTATTTCAAAATAAATAACGTAAACTATTCCAGAATTTAAAGAGATTAACAGGAAGGACATGGTCTACTGGCTGGTAGGTAGTTAGCCAAGTATCAATCATTCACTTGTACACCTTATCTATCCAACTACCAATCACAAATGTTTCAACCTTGTTAATATTGAACTGTTTGTTACACTACTGAAGATTATAGGTTTCAATGTAATGCACTTTCCATATTTAGTATTCATAACCAATTCAAGGGATAGTTTTAAGGTTGAGTTGAACAAAATTACAGGGAATTAACTACATCTTGTGGTCAAAGCCAATTACTTTTAGCATTTTTTACATGTGAATGGGGGGGGGGTCCATAGATTGCACCCGTCAAACACAGATCTCGGTTCACTCTTTGGTTCGGTGAGAGGGTGCATGCGACTAAAACTAATGCCAAAGAGTGTGCCGACGACAAGTTTTAAATCAAATGGAATCATCAATGATTCATTACTGAACTTTGAAGTTCATTTCATTCAAAATGTTAGGGGGGGTGGGGTGGGAGTCTTAGATTAATTGCACTCTCAGTTTGAGTAGCCCTCTTTGGCTTGGAATATTGCCTGGATCTGGTAACGCAATACCATATATCCCACATGACAATAATGCATTACAAACACACCCTTTACCTGCACCTGAAGCCATCTTAGTTTTAAGATACTCTTTGACATGCACCATTTCGACTCTCATTGTAAAGGATACTCAGATCAACACTTGGTGGAACTCGGAAGCCGAATGACTTGGCCACAAGGTTCAGATCTAGGCTTTGTACGTTGAAGATCTTCTTCAGTGAATGGGAATCATATGACCTGATGTAACCTTTATATGCTTGCATTGCAGACATGTGCAGAAAATAATTCTTCTCCAACAGCTTCTCCAACTGAAAAATTTAGAACAATAAGAATGAAATGTTTAGCTACTATTAAAACAGAAAATGGATCAGATCCTTGTTACATAATTTTCGCACAAATTGATTGTGATGGCTTGGGGAGGGAGGGGGGAAGTGATTGATTCTAGATGGTAGAAATAAAGTAAAATGTTTATATCACTGATCATCTCATTACATAAAGTACTAACTGATTTTCAGCCACTTGAAAACATGATTGCAGATGACTGGTAGAATTTCTTGGAAGAGAATAACTTTCAATATTTATTATTGTTCCGAGCGGATGGGGAAGGCTGAGGTGGGGGTGGGCAGGTAACTAACCACATCAAATTTCATACAATTGCAACATCTTCCAACTGAATATCAGAACGGTTTTTTGATAAAACTCACCTGAATTTGAATGTTGGCAATTTTACCCCAGGAGAAGTCATACTCATTTATTGGAACCTTAGCATGTTTCAGGTACCTAAGGAAACCAACTTCTTCAGGTCTCAAGATCAATAGGGCATGACCCCTTCCATGTAGACCTCTGGCTGTCCTGCCAACCCTGTGGATGTATTCCTGTTAACGAGAAGACAACTTATGCTTTTAACCAGTGACAATATTACAAGCAGAAATCTCTCTCACTTCTTGGCAGGTTATTTGATGATGACTAAAGATTGGTTAGTAATAGGAAGTTATTTCCCAGTACCAACCTGTCCTTATGCTGTCATGTTCTTAAAGGACCCAATCATCATACTTGACCATTGTAACAGATATGGTTATTACAAATTCTTCTCACAAACAGTTAAGGGAACTCTTGTTCTATTTTGGAAATACCGTCGTTTTAATGACAAGACCACAGACAATCATCAAGTCACTTGTGCATGAATTGTTATAATCATTCTCAACAAGAAAAAATCTTGTGCCCTGGTGAAACTATAGAACCCACTGTTAGCTATCTTGTTAGCTATCATTTCCAAACATAGCAAGATTTGTCTTAGTGTTTGTGTTTTGTTACCAAAATAGATTTTCCGTACAACATCAACAACATCAGAACTAATACTGTCTGTTCAGAACATAACAATATGAGCAACACAGTTATTACACTTTCTACTGACTATAATTGGTATTAAACATAAATCAAAGTACTTCTGTCATCAGAGTGACCTGAAGCTTTACCTTGGGGTCATCAGGGGGGTCAAACTGGACGATCCAGTCTACAGCCGGTATATCCAGTCCTCTGGCAGCTACATCTGTACATACTAAGATTCCTTGCTTAGCCTGACAGAACTGGAAGAATGTTGCTGTTCTATGCTGCTGTTTCTTACGTCCCTGCAGGATAATGCAAACATTGTCATATGAATCATATGGTAACCTTCCAACCAAAGGAAACCAATGGATACAACTACATAAAAAAAACCACTGGTTCCTCCTCTGCCATGTACTAGTTAATGAGACTTCCTCACAGTTGTTAAAAATATACCATATAGTTGGTCAGATTTGTGAGTGGAAAATTTGCAAACAATTATTAAAATACATTGGAATTACCTTAATCAACACCAGTTTTATCTGATAACTGACCTTATAACACATCAACACATGCACTTGATGGTTAACTCAGCAGGTGTTTATCCCAACCACTTCCCCTGTTTGCTTCAAGTCTTTTACATACATTAAGGCTAGGCCTAGGTTTAAATTACTGTGACAATGTTGTAGGCCTAACAATAATAAGTTCTATAGTCATCTACTTACATGTATGCTAACAACAGGAAGGTCGATGTAGTTGAGCAGTTCGGAGTGAAACTTCACAGACATACACGAAGACATAAACACCATCACCTTCTTGTTACGGTTCTTCTTCAGAAAAGTAAAGAGAAGGAGAAAGCGTTTCTCTGACGGACACAGAACGTAACCCTGATGAGAGAAGAGAGGTTTTAATGATCAATGCATAAACGAATATACAAATGCCCAGTTGCGGTTTAGCCCGCAATAAATGATCTTTGGAATATCCATTGCTCAGATATAACTGAACTTAACAGTCTTCCTACTTCACCGTTTCAAAAGTACAACCATCACACATCAATGTTTTTAGAGACGAAATGACTTAGGAGAGGAATCATATTTGAATCAAGTAGATAGTCAACAAAAAGAAGGACAGTAGCAGTTTTATACAGTGGACCTCACATAGTCAGTTAGCAGTTAAATCTGGGATTGATATTACTCTCTTACGGTGGTGTTCACTTTCTCAGATAAATTTACAAGATGTATCGATGATTTAAATTTTCAATTCATATTTTCCCCCAATTTTACTCAAGCATTAGAATGTGCAATCCAGCTTAAATCACCTACCTGTTCCAGACCATTTACAGTAGCTACAGTCTTCTCATCATCGACTCCGATGTAAATGGGTTCTTTCTTCAGAGATACCCTGGCCAGATCTTCCGTCTTTCTTGTCTGAGTAGCCGAGAATAACATTGTCTGTCTCCTTCCTGTAGCAAAGAACATTGTCACCAGAAATTAACCAAAGATACAGACGAGTCTTTACAAAAACAACTAATACATAACTGTTGAGCAGTTACCCTTCCATTTCAACATTTACCCTTCCACAGTTACCCTTCCTTCAACAGTTACCCTTCCAGTTCAACATCTTTCAACATTTATATTTGACATGTGGGATAACAATACTACACTGGTTCAGTTACTCAATAGCATACTAAATAACATCCATATTGAGCCAAACTTTTACCTGCTTTTATCGCCTTGTAGTTATTTTTAATAAGTTTTAAGTTTATATTCCATCAACTTACTTTTCATACAATGTGGGGATGAAATACTAAAAGACATCAATCGAAATTTGTGAACAATGATAGTATTGTTAAATCCAAGTTGGATCCTATGGTGTGTATCCATGAAAATCAGATCTTTTCAAGTATTGTCAACCCAAGAATCAGGACAAGAGCTACATTAGCATTAATCTCTATATTGACTGCATCAGGAATATCACAATCATCAATCTCATTATTAGAGTAATGAAGACCGTCGTGAAGTTATCATCACTTGCAGTACATTACACTAGGATATCAAAGGTTACCATAGCAACAACATAACCATAGTATACCCTATGAAAGACAGTCCCATCTATAGCTTGGAATTTGAATCTGTCCAGCAGCTAAAATGCAATGGAGAAGGGGGTGGGATAGTTTAAAATGGCCCTGCTTTTTTACTTTAAAGTGTCCTGCTGCTTTCTACCCCAACACATCCTATACAGAAGGTTAAACCTCAGTTTACTTACTTGGTAAAAGTTTTACAATCTGCTTTAGGTCCTCTTCAAATCCAATTTGTAGAATTCTGTCAGCTTCATCAATCACCAAGCACTGTAGATTCTTAAACATGAACTCTGGTGTTTTCTGATAAAAGAAATCGAACATTTCAGTCCACATTGAAGAAACCATCCATCACACGTAGCATATAGATGCTACAAATGATAGACTGCGAAATATTCATTAGAAGCTACAAATGACATTATCATGTTTATTCATTAGATCCTACAAAGGATAGAATCAGGTGTATTCAATACAAGGTACAAGATTCAAAATCATGCATATTCATTAGAAGCTACAAATTACACAGAGTGAGAGAGTTGTTGCACTAGCTGCATTCATCTGTATTTGACCTATATATTAGACCTATGTGCGCATCAGTATACATATAATACCCAACAGTCAATTCCCTTGTTATCAAAATACAGATAGCTATGAGTCAACTATGCCTCAAGTCATATACTTGTAATGTTTGCTCCTAGCATCAGTAACAACACAATCATCATTTCTGATTTGATATGAAGACCGTCGTGTAGTATCATCACTTGCAAGGAGCATGACACTTATAGAGATGTTAACAATTTAGTGCAACTTAGCAAATACAACCGAAGTAAAACCCTATATACATCTGGAAATTAGAAAACATACAGCCTTCTTATCACTGTTAGATATTATTTTTAACTAGTGACTGATTGGAATCTTTACACAGCAGTAATGTTTCATAATTAGACTGTACCTTCATGTGGTCCAATAATCTACCGGGTGTTGCTACGAGGACGTTAATCCCCTTGGCTAACTTCTTGGCCTCAGTTCCTCTATGAGTGCCACCCATGACGATACCAAAGGTGTGATAATGGTGTTCCATGACTTCCTTTACCACTCCATATATCTGCATGCAGAGTTCACGGGTAGGTGAGATGATAAGTACCCCGGTACCTGTACAGGAACAAACCAGTTAGATCATTCACAATATCATTAAAAACGCTATTTTGGAAATTCAAAATTTCACAACATACCAAACTTTGTATTATATTTTTAATGATATTCATAACTTAAAATGTATTTTCTACGATTTAAACTGCTGTTTACTGACATTACAATCCAACATAGGTGAAACATCAACTATCAAACAGTTAGCTACTCGAGTGCCTTCTACAGTCAAGGACATCACAATTCCTATTATGGTAACTTAGCTTCAGTGTCAGTGAAATAGAACAAATTACTTAGACAGAATGTCATGTCACATACTATTCATGAGAAGACTAGTGTGTATCCATGCGAATCAGATCTTTCAAGTATTTTCACCCCAAGAATCAGGACAAGAGCTAGGTTAGCACTAATCTCTTTCTTGACTGCATCAGGAATATCACAATCATCAATCTCATTATTAGAGTAATGAAGACCGTCGTGAAGTTATCATCACTTGCAGTACATTACACTAGGATATCGAAGGTTACCATAGCAACAACATAACCATAGTATCCCCTATGAAAGACAGTCCCATTTATAGCTTGGAATTTGAATTCAGTCCAGCAGCTAAAATGCAATGGAGGAGGGGTGGGAAAAGTTTTAAATTGCCCTGTGTCCTGCCCCTGCTCCTCTCTACCCAACACATCCCCCCATACGGAAGGTTAAACCTCAGTTTACTTCTTGCATGTTCTCTTACTTGGTAAAAGTATCACAATCTGCTGACCTCATGTGACTTTGACCTGCATAAAAAATAATAGGTCTCTTGAGCTCCTCATGGGGCAGGGGCACAACAACATGTTCAGTTGACAGACCTCTTAACTGTGTGTCTGGATTCTTTTAATTTACAAAAAACATTTCATTACTCCCTTAAGTCAATTACGCTGGGTCACAACACTCTATGTAATTTGGTTATTAAAATAGAAACTAACCATTTCTTGGCATAAATTTCAGCTTGTGGATAAGTTCAATTGCTGGAATAAGGAATGCTAGAGTCTTGCCACTCCCGGTCTTGGCAGCTGCCAAGAGATCTCTGGAGGAAGAAGATAATATAATAGTTAGCAAGAATAATGAAAATCATGGGAAGCTTAAGAAAATATCGTTGCAATGTTGGGAACGTTATGAAAATTCAGAGAAAAAATTGCGGTATAGGCTTCAGTTGTGTATGCCACAGTGTGTTAGGATAATAGTTTTTGTCCCCCTGCAGGTTGGATATCCATTGATTATGAAAAACATGCGAACAACGGATCAAATGATACAACGCTGTTGTTAGAAATTCACGGAAATTGAGAGGTGTAAATCTCGAAGGTAGAAAGGAAATCACAGAAATCTGCAGAAAAAGCTCATGCCTGTACTGTATTATAGTTAGCAAGAATGTAACAGTCATTATCAGGTTACAGTGATGACAACCACTGTCTTAAACACTGTTGATATGCACCAACTTCATCTCTTAATGCCTCCTTAGATGAAGAAGGGGGGAACTATGAGCTAGATCTAATCAGGGATTTGAAAGTTTGCTCCTGCCTGGCATCAGTACAAACACAATCATCACTCCTTATCGGATATGAAGACCGTCGTGTAGTATCATCATTTGCAAGGTGTAGAGAGTTTAACATTGTAAATTTAAGTGTTTTGGGATTGACATGACTATCTCAACATTTAACAAATGATAGGACATACATTCACTCCTTAATGGGGATGATGAGGGGTAGGGGTGGGGGGGGGGGGGCGGGGAGTGTACCCACTGTTATGATCTAAACTGATTGCAGGGAAGGGTTCAACAACCTCACAGCTGAAGATTCCATCTCATTTACAGAACCACCGAGTAGATGGGTACAATGTTTAGGACCTGAGTCACACAAGGATCTGAATATGTCTGCAGTTCTTAACTGTTCGTATCCCTTACCTTCCCTCAAGGAGATGAGGTATGGACTTGGCCTGAATCTCTGTCATATAAGTGAACCCCATGTCACCGAGACCTTTCAGAGTTTCTTCGCAAACCTTTCCTTCCAATGAAGCAAATGATGAGTTGGTAAGAATGGCATTTGTGGCTGAAAAGAAAAACAAGAAGGATATTTGCACTGGTCACTATTTCCCAGACCTTACAAACCCCATTATAACCCTGAGGTCAATAATAGGGATTTGAAAATATTTATTCCTGGCATCAGTACAAACGCAATCATCATTTCGTAATGGATATGAAGACCGTCGTGTAGTATCATCATTTGCAAGAAGATAGTTTAGCAATGTACAATTATTGTGTCAGTGCTGTTCTAAAGGTTAAATAATAGTTATATTGTTTCCTCCATAATGGAGTAAACGATGAGTCAGTGGCTCAGGCAACGATCAATTCTGTGTTTCATTACCATGATCTTCTAAGCCTGGAAAACAATAGATAATGGAGCATTCATTTCCAAACATAACAATTGTTTCCATTCCAATATTAAATAAATAAATTGTCACATTCTACTTATGATCACCTTTCTGAGCCTCAGACAATGGCACATCACCATTAACATCTGCCTCTCCTTTTTCATCAATTTTAAGACTTTCTTGAGAGGAATCACCGCTTTCCTTTGTCTCCACAGCATCAGTCTTTTCCTTCACCTCTGTCTCTTTAGATTCAACATCATCATCTCCTTCACTACCATCATCCTCTGAGTCACTTTCCTCCTCAAGATCTTGTGTTCTGTTTTGTAAAGATTTACTCTTTCCTGACTTTAAATCTGTTTCACTTTCAGAAACATCTTCATCACTATCACTATCTTCTGATTCATTCTCTTCTGCCTCTTGTATTTCTTTGGTGTTTTTCTTTCTTGCTGCATCTTGTTTTGATTTATGTCCTTTATCATCATCATCATCGTCATCTACACTAGTATCATCACTACCTTCACTCAGGGCATCTTCTATTTCACTATCATCATCTCCATCACTCTCATCAATTCTTTCTTGTCTCTTCTCCTCCTCCCTGACTGATGTATTTCCTTCCTCATATTCACTCTCTTCTTCACTTGACGCTACCTCTTCCTTCTTCCCAATACCAGACCTAGGACGTCCACTACCTCTACTTTCCTTTCTTGCAGTGCGTTTTCCTACTGCACCATTTCCTTTTAACTGTTTTGCATCCTGACTACCAGTTAAGTTCCTCTTTCCATCTTTTCCATTTTGTATCTTCTTCCTTTTATTCTTTCCTAGAAAGCAAATAAAGAATGAACTAAAATTATAATTTTCTGTATGTTGTCTTTATCTGAATCTCTGTAAGCTACATCAGTGCCAGCCCAATCTTCTCATTTCGTAACTTCTGTTCTTACTTAGACGGACAAGAGCATGAGAAGCATTACATTATACCTAGCCCATTACAAACAACATAATGAAGGCACTGTTATCAGCAAAGCTGAACATTATACTAAGCCTCTGAAGAAAGTCCTGCTAGGATCAAAAAGTCAGGCCCTCTTACTTTTACACATTATAATCAGTATCTGTACATTTCATTACACCACTCACAACATAATGAAGGCACTGTAAGCAGCAACGCTGAACATAATAATAAGTATAATAAGCACATTATAATAAGTATCTAATAAACCTGTCAACCAGATCAACAAAAGGCAGCAACTGACAAATATAAAAAAATATTTCTGGTTCAAAGCTACCAGTAATAACAGAAGACATTGCAACCTTGAAACAATCAAAACAAATTGATGCACAGAAAGCAAGGCAAAAATGAGTAAACTGTACTGCTAGTACTGTAAATACTTCAGCAAACTATTTGACGAATTCACACAATGCTCTCCCCCATATCCCCTCCCAGTATAAGTACAATTTTCAAGACTGCTTTTTCATGTTTGTTGTGACTGAAACAGGAAAACTGTACCCAATAAAATGACCTAGAAATTAACCAATCTAATGGATTCATCTGAAAACAATTCTAATTATTCTAAATAATTCTATTTCAGCCTAAATAAATTTCTAACTTACCAACAATCACTTCCTGTGACTTTCTTTTCTTCATTTTCTAAGATGTCTGTAAATGTAGAAAATAAAACATGATGGTATCTATCAATTAACTATTACTAATGTGCACAGTATTTCATCACCAAATGGAGAATGAGTATAACCTGAGTTGCCAAATATCTCGAGTATGAGAACTGGGAAATGGGTTATGAAGACCATTAATTGCTTTCAGAGAATCAGGATGAGCTTGACCTTGAGATGACTGGTGGTCTAAATCATTTCATAAAGCTGTCAGTGTGATAGTAACTGATAAGTGTGATCACAAAGATACACTTCATATTCAACCTATGGTGATCAATTTCCCTCAAGTCTGTAATATAAAATACTGTACTGAAGAAAGAAGGCCAATATATTTTTTATGATTTATTCTGTCTAATTTTGGTCGGTCCCCTGGGTACAGGTTAATTACGTATGCAACCTAATCCCCAACTAGGCCTATACTATGGAAAAGTTTCACAACTTGCAAGCGTGTAACTCTGGTGCCTTTCAAACCTAACAGGGCAGTGTCCAATTGCACGAAATACTTGTAAAAATGTGGTTTGCATGGTTGAAGAATTCCTTAAAGCATTTGTTTTTATATATATTTGCAGAAAATTGCAATAACTATGCAATGGGTGACAGTATATTTTGGAACCAACATTAACTTTACAAGAATAGTTACCATACTTACACAGCACCGCAATATCATAGATGCGCTAGGCCTATCCAACCTGTTATTTCATTACAGTGCATTAGGCTAGCGCTCCAGGAGGTCCCGCCTATTTCTAGATTAGTTGGTTACATGAAACGGTGATGTCCGTCATGTAAGTATGGACCAATCACATATTCCTTTCCTTTCAAGTATGGAAACGTACTGTTCAACTTTTGTGAACAGTTCCACTAAATTGGACACGGGGGTGGTGTACTTAATATGAGCTGCCTAAGAGTACAAATATCAAGTATTTAAGGTCAACGCACAGAGTTCATCAAAACTTTCTCAAGTGGGAACAGTTACAAATTATGCTCTGAATTTTATCTTTAAGCAAAGCAAGATAAAAAGGAATATCACCAAATGATACAATTATGGAATAATACATATTCATTAACCACCCTTTCATTACTTAGTAACTTGATGAATCCGGAGCTGGTAGGCCTAGGAACACTGACAGCTTGGACCATGATGTAGTAATTTTTGTTAGTTAGCCTGTGTGTTCATGTTCCTAGTAATAGTATCAGTATAACTACACAGCACACAACAGATATTTATGTAAGGTAGGCTAGACTATTATTTATTGGTCCAATTTGAAGAAATGGCCAAGGCTTTTGGTTGTCCCAAAATTATTTGTCGTAGCACTTTATATTGCACCATCATAATTAATGTCCCGATACTAGTAGGCCTACGTCAACATCATCCACAAAGATATTGCTACAGAAATTGTTCTGAGTTTTTTCAGATGTTTGTCAAAAGTCAAAACAATTTGAGCGAACATGCTGTAACAAAACAACTTACTCCATCCCTGTGCTAAAATCTTTGCAGCACTGGAGATAAAGTTATTACATACTGGAATGACAGAAAATGCCATGCGTGATTACAGGACGACAAACGTGAAAGTAAGCACTAATCCTAGCGTTATCCAATAACGTATACAAGCAGCCTAGGCTATTCTAACTTACAATACCAAGCAATGCCAATTTACTGCTAGCGGACATGGATACATTTTGTAGTGAAGTTGAGGAGACGATTCGAAGGAAAATAATGCACAGATTGAAGAAATACCAGTAAATGTTATGGTCAGTTCTCTTAAGGCTCAGCAAGATTGATTTTCTCTTAGTCACTCCAGATTTCTTAACCAGAAAATACGTAGACATACTCACATGGGACAATCAGAAATCAACCGGTACTGCCAAGTGCTTTACAGAATGCACGTGTAGTCGTCAGCATCGCAGTCAATGTAACGTAATGAAACGTGCACAGTGACAGTATACGAAGCAACCAACATTGCGCAACGAGTTTTGTGCTGTGCAAATCGGGATATTTGTATTGAACGCGAAAATCTCAAACTATTTGTATGGGCGTTGTCAGGTTTCAAGTTCGAAATCGTGCTTTCCTGGGTGCTGGGAGGAGAAATGTTTGGGGGAGGGGTGAGAAATGCAGGAAATAATTGCCTGTGTGTTTTATTTGATAAGTAACACGGTATTTTCAGAAAGACTATAATAGAGTGTATAGTCAAACACAAGGAGCATGTGGCTATTTTACCTGCCGGATTGACGCTGATTTATTTTATTTGAATCATATTTGTTTTATTTCAAGCAAAGTATTTTCTATGCCAAATAGTCATGTCTTTATTGCAAATGTCAGTTTAATGTTAATTTAATTTGTAAAGAAAGTTTTATGAATTATTTCTAAAGAAAATAAAAATTTAACGAAACAGTTTGATTTCATACTTTCATACTTAGCCAACCATATTTTTTGACATTGATAGTTACATGTGTTCATCATTGTAGAACTTGAAAGGAATGGCAGGAAGGGCTGAATATTTTTCATGGGTTAGGAAGCCATCATACATCCTCTGAACCCTTAGGCACCATGTCCCCCCCCCCCCCCCATGTCCCCCCCCCCCCCATCCCTTCCTAATTAAGTTTTGCGAACACAACCACCGAACATGGAAAGTTGGTATAGAGTTTTGCCTGCAAAAATGTTTGCGGAGGCTCTTGACCTTGAAAGTTTTTGAGCTCCTATGGCCACTGGTAATGCAACATGGGGTCCATGGTGCAAAGATAATGTTAAAACACACAATACTGTAGGCAACAACCTACAATTAGGAAAAAGATATGTTGAGTTAAACAAAATCAGTTGGATATTCCCACATAGCCTGTCAACAATAGGGCTCTGTAAATGGGCTTACAGGGCTTACCAACGTATCATTCATCTTGTAAAAGGTTGTTTGATAACCCTATATTTTGAATGTGAATTTTTGAATCAGTTTTAGCTTTTATTGTGTAAAATCATTCTTTGATATTTGTTGCACTACATAATATTTAAGAAGTATTCAGATGCCACACATTAAGTTTATTATAGTGTTGGGTAAGGGATCATCATTATTCAACTGAGGCCTCCAATCATGATGATTTATCAATTTATAAGCTTTGTATGTACAGCTACATGACAATTAACTAGATGGATGCTACATGTAGCTTGTCACTGTAGGTAATCCATGGAACTGATGTTATCTTGGTGAGAAACACCCACCCCTCATATAAGATACAGCAGCACCTAAACCCACTTCTAACAAGACGAAGCTGCACCTCACCCTGCATAATACACAGCTGCACCTGAACCCACTCCCCACATGACAGAGCTGCACCTGCAACTACCCTTCATAAGACACAGCTGCACCTGCACCCACCCTGCATAATACACAGCTGCACCTGCACCCACTCCCCACATGACAGAGCTGCACCTGCAACCACCCTTCATAAGACACATCTGCACCTGCAACCACCCTACATAAGACACGGCTACAGCTATACCCAATCTTCCCTCCAAGATGAACCGGCAATCATCCTTCATAAGAGACAGCAGCATCTGTACCCATCCCTCATAGGACCACCCCTCTGAGGACACAGCTGCACTTGCACCCGCCCCTCTCAGGACGAGACTGCACCTGTACCCACCCTTCATAGGAGACAGCAGCACTTGTACCCATCCCTCATAGGACACCGCTGCACCTACCCTCTAATATGACACAGCGATACCTGCACACACCCCTTTTAGGACACAGGGACACCTGACCCCACCCCTCTGAGGACACAGCTGCACTTGCACCCGCCCGTCTCAGGACAAGACTGCACCTGTACCCACCCTTCATAGGAGACAGCAACACTGTACCCATCCCTCATAGGACACTGCTGCACCCACCCTCCTATAAGACACAGCTGTACCTGCACCCAACCCTCTTATGACACAGCTGTACCTGAACCCGCCCCTCTGAGGACAGAGTTGCACCAGTACCCACCCCTCTTATTACACAGCTGTCCGTGCACCTCTCTTAGGACACAGCTGCACGGAAGATTTACTGGTCTCACTCGTCTGGAATGGGAGTACCCATGGCATCCCATGGAACCTCTGTCACCAAAGTGACTGGCCATAGTAATAAAAACACAAGGAAACTATAAGAACACAGACAATAGAATTTTAACTTTTCGTTGAAATGGCATAAAAAACCATATGCAATGAAATGGTTGTAATATTGGTCATTTAAATATGCATTTCCACAGATAATTTGTCTTTATAGCTATCAAATGTACTTCCACTTTTCTACAAAAAAAAAAATTATACAAATGACTGATACCACATTACTAATGTAATTATTATTATTATACCCACACACAATTGCCCTCCACCAGGAGCTTTCAAAAATATATATATATAAAATAAATCCGTAACAGAACTTTTGTGGACCTGTTTCATGATAGGCAGTTTATGCGACAGATAAGGACACAAATTAATAAGAGGTACAAACCACCATGACCAGGGCCAAAAAGGAAAGAAAGAAAAGCTTCGTTGTTGATGAAAACTTAACACAATAGAAGAAGCTTATGGATATGGGTATACCTTAATAATGACTTAATTCCAAATAACATCCATGAAGTTAAAACTGTGAATACTCCAGAAAACTGGACACATTCTTATCATGGCATAAGGAACACCGTATTGACAAGCAGAAGATGGTCTCTAACCATGTAGGCAGGTGATCTTTTTATATTTATGTAAATTATGCAAATTATGCAAATTTATGCAAATTCATGCCTCTTGTCGTATAGGAACAAGAAATCTTTGTCACAACTGAACTTGCTGAGATATCACAGCCAGTCAAATAAATGTCAACTTTACTCTTCCACCAGGATTAGAGTCTCTCTCATATCCCCTACCCCTCTCCCTCTCACCCCCCCCCCCCACACACACATTCTTTAGAATTTTGATTAGTAATCATTCTCCTTCAACTATGTACAAGTGCTTAGGCACATGAAGGGCATAGGGTTCACTAAGAGGACTAAAATCAAATATAGTCATGACATATGTGGTCACATGAATGTATGTTGTGGTCTGAAATGATAACATTTGTAATGTGCTTCTTGTAAATAATCCACCACCACCCCACCCCCCCTCCTTTTATCCACCTCTGTTCTCAGTAGAAATGAAGGGTCCTTGTCTATGTTACCTGCAACATGGTTAAAGAAATGATTCATGCTGGAAACATCTTCAGCAGAATTTCATAGATATCATTTAAAAAAAAATTCTCTCTCGCTGATGATGATCCTAATTAGCTATTAGCAATACTGAGTATTCGTTGAATAATTGCAGCAATTTTTTTATATTTTTTTTATAGAAATAATGGAAATCATAAGAGATAAGACAGAACAACAAATCTTGGTATATTTTGTTGCCTGGTAAAAATTATGCCTGCTTAAGTACATGTATTATCCAAATTGAACCAATGAATATAAATTAGATGTTGCATTCAAAAATTAAGAATTGAAATATACATATTTCTGTATCTATATTAGCTTTGCCAGGCTAGGAAACACTCGATGGTCAACCTGAAAATAAGGGGGAACAAAATTAAATTCTAAACGATTCACCAATCATGAAAACAACAAAGTTTAAATCTTACTCTGTTTAGTGAAAATCATTCATACGATTAAGTACCAAAAATGTATCAAGGAATTTGTTTTTTATTACAATTAAAATTTTGGATGAAATGAATGTTATAGCCGTATCATACACCCTCACTAGAATTAAAGCATAAATCACAAATTGAATCTTGTTACCATGCCGACTGTTAGTGATTGAAACTCTAAGCCGACTGGCACTAATCTTATGCATAACAGAGCCGTAGTGGTTGGAGTGCAACACTGATAACCTGCCATTGGGTGGAATGGCCTAACAAGTAACTCAACTTTACTGTTGCCATGGTAACATGAGGATTACTTGCTTACTATAGTTAAAAAACAAACTATTCTTACTATGCTGCTGCTAAAAAATTCAATTATATCATATCATATCATATTATATAACATGAGGAAAAAGATACAAATTACAGAAAATATGCAGACCAAGTATTACAATATTCTAGATAATCGTCATGAATTAATTAACTGATAAACCAGGGTACCAGCCCCAGCTTTTCCTACAGAATGCTTCACTTTTTTGGCAATGGTGTAGCTGATTACATCCTAGCACCATCAACCATAAGAGGTAACAACCAGACCATTTATAACAAAATGTTTTAGTTTTAATATTTGAAGATCATAATCCGTAGAAGTACTCAAGAACAGATCATCACAAACAACTGTTTGTTCCCTTTTGTTTAAAGAATGTGAACAAAACAACATGATATGGTAAATAAAGCACATGAACATAGATAATGATATCCTAATTCTCAGTATGTAAATCATATTAATTATTACAGAGATTGCTTAAATTGTCTTACAAACACACTCAAAACAGAAGTGCCTCTGTCTCTCTAAAATACAAGACCAAAAAAGTTATCTAGTATGACCCTTGAGAGACCTCTAAGGTTAACCAGCCTAGTGAACAGGTAAATCTAGTGTACAATAATCTGTATTTAAGTACATCAACGTGAATTAAGCCAAAGAATATATTTCTCTTTCAATCATAGCCATTATTTGAAACACTTTGTGTTGACCAAGATCCTACCATAGCAATGAACATTGTGGATGTAGAAGTTAGCTAATAAAAAGATGGGTGAAGGCCCTTCCAATTGAGCCACCAAAACAGATTCAGGTGTCAGAAGTATTCTTTCCTCTCCTCTTCCCCCTCTACTCTCCCCCTCCTCTCTTCTCCCCCTCCTCCCCTATGCCAACCTCGACTCCTCCTCTCCTCTACCCTCCTACCTTATCCCCACCTGACTCCTCCTTTCCTCTCCCACTCCTCCCCCATCATATCCTCTCCTCTCCACCACCTCTCCTCCACCCTCCTCCCCTATCCCCATCTCTCCTCTCCATCTGACCTCTCCTCTCCCCCACCTCTCCTTTACCCTCCTCCCCTATCACCACCTCTCCTCTGCGCTACTCCCCTATCCACACCTCCCCTCCTCTCCCACTCCTCTCACCCTCATGACCTCTCACCCCTTTCCCTCTCCTCTCCCCCACCTCTCCTCGTCTCCTCTCCTTCTGTTTACTAGATGATTGATACACTCTAATAATTTGGTTGATTACTACCGAAACTGAAAACATACTATAAACCAAAACAGCACAGTCAATGATTATAACATAGGTTTTAGGACTACACAGTTTGTTTTCAACAATAGATGGACAAAACATAGCTGGAAGAGGACTGATGGCATCAGCCACAGGTCTATAAAATGCCTTGCTAGACTGATGCCACAAGTCTACATCGTCTTCTGCTGAAGAAAACATGAAAAAAAGATTCCGGGCAAAAAAAAAATTTCAATGAAAGACAACGTTTGTTTATGTCTTGCAACTATACATGTCATTGATGAACTAAAAGATAAACGGAATATATGAGAATTAGAGGTCCTGGAATGTCCTGTATTGGAGTGACCATGGCTCAGGAAATTACACAAATGTTAAAATATCTCCTGTGTATTATCAGACTTTGACATGGAAAGGCACTGTGAATGGTTGGGGGAAGAAAAGGTAGGGAAAATATCTATGCTTAAGCATACAAGTTGTATTTGTACAAATAATTCATAAAAGTTCCGAGATTGAGCTTGTTAAGGTCTGACCCTTCAAGTGACAGCTCTCCAGAAGGTACACCCCACTAATAGCCCAAGACCATTTTCTAAGGCCCTTGTAGATTTGTGCACATCACATCAGACTACGTCTATCTCTCTCTGTAAACATGACAGAGCTTTTAGTCCTTGCTACTGAAAAGATCAACAAGACTCTGTTAACTCCAACAAGGTAAAGAAGGCTGAAAGAAGGGACAATTGGATTGCTGGTCATGAGAGCCTCTTGAAGATGTTGCTCTGAGAAACATCTCTTAGAACAAATCTCCCCGACACTTTATTGGAATTTCATGAGTAGGCTGTAGCTACACGATAAGTTAGAGTTGTCATCCAGTAGAAGTAAAACCGATTGATTAATATAAACTACATAGCAAAAGATATCCAGATGAAAGAAAGTTGGCTACAATCGCCTTTCTCGTCTTGGGTCTCCATTTTGAGTTGACAATCATGGAGGAATGGTAGTAGAAATATAATCCTGTAATGGGTGGTACTGTTGGTTTATACTTCACTACTACTACACGGCCGCTTCCATTGTCCGAGAAACCATACAGCTTCCTGCATGTCCCGTCATTGTACCGCAATTTATACTAATATCTGATAAATTCAGTTGTGGTTTATACATAAGAAAAGCTATCATACAGAGGTGTCTAGGCAGTGCAGTCAGTCAAATAAAGTATACAAAGAACCTACTGGGTCTGATTTTGTAGACCGACAACCTTCAAGGTCGTAATATCGTAGAATCCTCGCTTACAGTTCCCAGAAGTCATCCATCTTAAGCAGAGCTAAGACGGCCGCTCCTCCGCCATCTGTACTCGGCTTGGTGGATATATATGAGAATGATACAAAATGAATACTAGCTGTCTTGCACTGACCTAGTAGTTGAGCTGATGATGATGATGAGGATGATGATGATGATAGTAGTAATGGTGACCCTTGACCTCAGTTTTTCAGCATTCTTTTGACTCTATCGAGTTCCACTTGCATACTCATCCTGACTTTCTTCTCCTCGTCTAACTCCTGCACCAAATTATCCACTTCCTTCTTCACCTCCTTCTTGTGACTGGCCATTTCGTTTCTCAGATTGGCCATCTCCGTGCGTAACGCTTTCATTTCGTTTTTGAGATCGTTTACATCTTGGCCTGAACCAGCTCCAGGTGTGTGTGATGTTCCTCCAAACGACTTGGAAATTGCCGATTTCGTTGGCACGTTTGAAACAGGACCATCGGTCACCTACAAGGCAAGAAAATGACAGAGAAATCGATACTTGTCATCCTCTAAACATATAGGATAATTGCTACCCACCAGAGCGGCTGACAACATTTGCTTGTACCGACCGGGACAGGCCAAGAATCTAGAGTTGTCGTGCTTACAAAGTTTTCAAACTTTTTGACATATATTGACCTCAAAGAACCTTTGACCTTCAAAGAAAAAAAATAGGGTTCTTCCTGTAGTCAATATAATGGATCCACATACCAATTATGAAATTAATCCACCATGAACTTTTCGAGTTACTGTGTTTATAAGCAGGTGTCACATACATACACACACGTGCAGTCAAATATCTCATAGATTCCTTATACCTACGGGAACGAATAAATATAATAACGGGACAAGCAAGACCTATTTTTGGGGACATGAAATACCATTGATGGATTCCAGTGATAAAACAACCATTGTGTACTAAAGACAAACTCAATAAGAATTATTTCGAGAACTGGTAGCAAATTGATGTAATAAAATCTGGGGTTAATACTCTGAATGCACTTAGCAAGAAATTTGATATTCCACGGTATTCTTGAATTCTGTAGACATTAAAATCGAGTAAAATATTGATAATTCTTAGATTATATCTTATTATCAATTTTTATATGGAGGATACATATGGCTTCTTTATTCATGAGTTACTGTGTCTGATATTATCATATTGTAACAGTAAGGCAAACAAGTTAAGGATACATCCAAAACAGAATATATTACCTTTGCATTTATATCCTTCACAAACAATAACATTTCTTATGAATATTTAAGATGTAGATAATTGGTACTGACATCACCTAATTATCCACACTCCCCCACCCCCGCCCCCCCCCCCCCGTAGTATCTATAGGAAATGTTCTTATGTATCATATATGTGTGGAAAGTGTGTTCTTCTGTTCATAGAAATGCACTTTCCATAGGATATCTCCTTACAATTAAATCTAACTGATAACAAGGTACTGACATGTACTACATCATGATTATTCATATATAACTCTTGTACCATGTTTATTCATAGCATACATATTACACCGTTTTTAGTATAACTTGCCATGATTTATTCGGGTCATACATATTCATAACGCACGTCATATCATGGATATGCATATATCTGGTATTATCATTGTTTTTCATAGGCCACATACCATATCATGGATATCCATATCTCTAGTTAAACAGTATCATTGTTTTGAATAGCATACATATCATATCAAGGATATGCATATCTCTGGTTATATCATTGTTTTGAATAGCATACATATCATATTACGGATATGCATATATCTGGTTATATCATTGTTTTTCATAGGCCACATACCATATCATGGATATGCATATCTCTAGTTAAACAGTATCATTGTTTTGAATAGCATACATATCATATCATGGATATGCATATCTCTGGTTATATCATTGTTTTGAATAGCATACATATCATATCATGGATATGCATATCTCTGGTTATATCATTGTTTGAATACCATACATATCATATTACAGATATGCATATCTCTGGTTATATCATTGTTTGAATACGATACATATCATATTACAGATATGCATATCTCTGGTTATATCATTGTTTTGAATAGCACACATATCATATTACGGATATGCATATCTCTGGTTATATCATTGTTTTGAATAGCATACATATCATATCACGGATATGCATATCTCTGGTTATATCATTGTTTTGAATAGCATACATATCATATTACGGATATGCATATCTCTGGTTATATCATTGTTTGAATAGCACACATATCATATCACGGATATGCATATCTCTGGTTATATCATTGGTTTGAATAGCATACATATCATATCACAGATATGCATATCTCTGGTTATATCATTGTTTGAATAGCACACATATCATATCACGGATATGCATATCTCTGGTCATTGTTTTTCATAGGACACATACCATATGCATATATATGGTTAAATCGTGTTTGATCTTTGGCATGTTTCTACAATGGTTATTCATAGCGTGTGTCTATTTATCACATACCTTAGCTTGACGATTAACTCTACAGAAGCTGATTTTAACTTTTGACAAATCTGAACAAATTCATGACAGCAGGATTACTTCAGCTTTAAGAGCATGAACCAAATCATGAAGAGATACTAAACAGGGGCGTATTACAGTATGGTCCTCAACAGCTGACAAATCCTGATTGTCTGGTCTTCTCAAACCCACATCACCGATAATCTCTACCCCTGCTCCAAATCTGGACAATCCCTTCTCATTATCTTTCAAAAATTTAATTCATATCAGACAATTACAATTTGTCATAGAATATTTATCAATTAATTTCAAGTTGTCCCATTTCTCCAGACTGTAAAATTACTTAATTATGATGACTATTTGCAGAGCTGATGATTAGATCAAAAAGTCACAAGACCAAAAAACAAAAATGTTTATTATCTGCGAGCGATATACTTTTGCCAGGAGAAGTACCGGAAGAGAAAAGGCGATGTATAAATTTACTTTTAGTAGGCTTTAAGGAGAGCAGCTGGCAATGAATTCATGTCAATGGTTCTAAAAGTCGGATGATGTAACAAAGTCTATGCAAAAGATAGTATAGCAATATGTATTTTCTTGCTTCTCTTTCAATATCTAGAGTATTTTGTTCATTGTTCTAGTTACGGATAACAGGATCAGTATGTACTGTTTTGAGCAACACATTGTAATAATTTGTTGTTACTATGCAGTTTTTTGTTAGGTAGCCCTGTTAATACAGCTTTATTGTACTTTTGGTATTGGTCATAATAGGAAGTGCTGATCACGTGTCACCATGTTGTCATTGCCCCACCCCCTGCCCCTCCCTCACCCCGGCATTGTACAGTATTGAGGGTATGCTGTGACTGTTGCATTATGAACAGTTCTGGGCAGAAGTCACTACTGTGTCTCGATATGGATGTGTTCTTGCTCCTTATCATTATGGAAAGTACTCTGTAGAACCGTATTGCTGTGCGAATCTCACAATGTTGTGATGAGTGCATCGTTCTTCCTGAGGCTATGACCATGTTGTGATGGATGACCATACTGTTTATTCCTTGTCATTGACCGGAATTGATGCTAGGCTATGTCACATAGTGCTGAGAGTGCCAACCAGGCAGTCATTCAATCCTGTAGTAACCATGTTGCAGTGGCTTTGCCCTTCAACCTAATACTGATGGTAGTGCTAACCAGGCAGGCATTCCTTCACCCAGTATATCATGCGTATTAGAAAACATGCTATTAGATTAATCTACAACATGCAATGTTATGCAATTTCATTTTGCAAGGACTTTTGTTTAACACTTTGCAGTATAAATGATACATTTTTTTTAAAACTTGAACTTAACATTAAGTTACTTTAGTTTTACACATGAATTTCACCTGTTCATCGTTCTCTCGAGAAACGATTGGAGGTCTTCGTAAGGATTTGGACTTGAGATCCTTGGACCAGGGGGGCAGCTTGGAGGCTTCAGGGGCAACCGAAGAAGCAGCGTGGTTGACATCATTTTGCAGGTTAGTAGAAGGAGCAGCAAATGACTACAGGGGGAGAGTAAGGGTTATGTTATGGAGGCAACAGAAAGAAGGAGATATTGAGCCGGCAGGAATCTAAGACAGGAAGATGCAACTAATGCAAGACTATGTGCAACAAACAAAAAGAAGTTGTATGGAATAAGAAAAGAGCAAAGTTTTTAAAATGAAACAAAATCGCATTTTCTCAATTCATGCATTCTACGGCAAGAAAAGTAAGTTGCAGGTGAAATTATGTTCACATTAAGAACGAACAGCTGGTGCCACATTGTAAAGAAACATCGGCTTCCGACTAGAAACGGGTGACACCATTCATCTTTATATCGTATCTGGTTTTCCTGTCTCTCGGTACAAAGATCCATCTGATGACTTCTCCATGACGAAGTTATCAAAATTGACTGAACGTTTTAACAACCAGGATTCCGTCTAATATCACCCAAGAGTAAACTTGAGGTTTAAAAGATCAACAGGGATTTCCTCAATCAGAACTGCTCAGCCATATTTAACAGGCTGTTCAGCACAACCTTTCCCTGGCATTTCAATGAAGTCTGATAATTTTGACTATCTTGGAAATTTTTATTTTTTCCAGATTTTATACCTTTTGTCAGGATTATCTTGACTCCAGGAAGGAAAATGTTTGGCTACTTAGAAGTTGCTCAAGTCATTCTGCTATAAATGCATATCATAATAGCATAGCAGGTGTCTGGTAACTAGGAGGCAAGCTTATTCCCACGAGGAAGGACTAAAGGCATTCTCTCCTAATTTTAAATGTTCCAATATTATCGTTGTTAGTTAAGAAGCCTTCATTGACCACTCAAATGAGCCTGGTATTTTACATAACCAGTTTCTGATTCTCACCAGATGCTTACCAAGTTACTCCAGCAATATTCTACACAAATTCCAGGAAGTAATTTGACATTTTCAACAGAGTTAACCTCTCCACGTAAATACATTCAATCCTGGTCCTTTGTGAAACGTACGTATATATGCTATGAAGGGTTGTAACGTTATTATGCAAATATAAACTTTGACCCTAACCCACCTGTAGTTTCCATCAACATTACAGTATCCTGAAGTTAAGAGGCCAGAAAGGTGTTTCTTTCTTATTTCCCTATTTTATGTCAAGGGAACAGAATTTCCTTATCAGAAAACTTTTCATAGTGAATTTTGCTTTACTAAAGAAGAATAAAATATAAGTTTTCTTCAAATATTTTTTTAAAAATGACATGGCTTCATGATGATATTAAGCCTGATTATTGTTAATATATATTGCTTTATTTGTAAAATAGGCACACAGGCAAATATGAAATATAATGGCATTTGCTTCATTTGTAGTGGGTACCACTTTATGATTGTATAAAGTTGAGTTGATTTTGTTATAATTGGATGAAATCATACAGAGTGATGAAAGGCAACTTACGAAGGCCATATGTTACTTTAATCCATCAAAACTGTACCAGAAAATGATCAAAATTGTGGGACGTACAATTTTTCATAGTCGGATTAACCGATTAATGAATTGCTGATTACCAGTAGTTAAATGAATGCAACTACATAAATCCCTTAGTTAGACTGAAGGTATCCAATTAGATTTGGTTAGGGTATAACAAAGGAACAACCCAATGAAACATCATTTAATGAAGACCTCAACAGAATGTTCAAAAGCATCTTGGGTTACCTTGTGTTGAGTACAATATAGAATGATATTATCGTTGAATTAGATTTCAAATTTTCCATATTAATTATGACAAACTGACAAATAGGAGATGGAATAGGGATACTGAGAAGGAACAACGTTATTTATATGAACCCTAATACAAGTAGTAATTTGGATACCTAGGAGGAATATTGGCCTGGGAAGATTATCATTATAACCATAGTATTAGTAAATGTATAGGGTGGCAGGTAGGGTCGTGGTAGGGGTGTGGTAGGGGGAGGGGGAGGGGGTTTATCCTTTTTGTTGCTATTTATGTGTATTACTTTGTCTGTTACCTCCGGGAGAGCTCTTTCTTTTCAAGCCAAAAAAAGGTTCTTAAGGGTACTTCCTTTCGCAACCTGTGGTTTTTTTATTTTTAAAGATAAAAATTATCTTTCATTATGTTTATATTTTGTTGTGATAAAACAACAAATTAAGGAATATTGTCCTAAATGTTTCTCATCAATCATAGTACTAGTGATAACCATGGACATTGCTATCAAACATAGTATTAGTGAGGAGTGTTGTCCTAACTGTACCATGGTAACTATATTAGCCATAATATTACCGAGGATTAATTAAAGTCACTATGAACACTAGTGCTTGTAAACATAATCCAATAGGTGACATTGTTAATATCAACACTATTACTATGAACATTATTATTAAGGAGTATTACAAGTTATATGAACACTTCCAAGTATATTATTAATGACAAGGATTTTGTGTTATGAGCAATAATATAAGTTTGAAATCATGGAAAGATTTGTTGAGAGGGAATGTTTATTTATTTCATTTATGTAAAGATTGACAAATTAAGTGGATATTGTAAGAAAAACCTTGTGTGGAAGGAGCGTTGTTATGATGATGACGATGATGGAAAAAGACAATGATACAAAATATACCTCAATAGATTCTTTATGCTCAAATGTTGCCGGGAGGCTGGGCCGTTTGGCCAACAGATGACGCAGCTACAAAAGAGCAACAAACAATTAAACTTCTTGAAAACAAACAAACAGGGAAAAAAAAAGATTTGCAAGCTCATCACTTCAAGCACAGCTTTAAATAATAAAACATAAAATTTAGTTAAACAAAAGCAAAATAGATAATGAAATATTTATTGAACAACTTAGCTTTGCAGTGAATTTTGTCATGCCCCATTTTTTTTTTTTTTTTTTTTAAATGAATGAATGAATTACTGAAATTCTCCCTTGCATCATTTAGTTACTATCCAATGTTTAATGCTTTCCAAACTTCTTGCAGCACTAAAAGCATCTGCACCTTTTATGCATACCCCAGTTGTGTAGCAATTTCTTACTTTACATTGGCTCCTGACATCCCTTTTGTAGACACTAGCAGGAAATAGGAATTACCTAGGTGCTGCCATGGGTGCCTTATAAGACATTTCTCTTCTTCTTCATCATGATGAAACAAAATATTTGCATCTTAACCTCCCCCCTTCCCATCTTAATTGAGGACTTAATTGATTACCATCCACGCCCCCCCCCCCGGCTCCCGCCCTCCCACTCTTTCTCTCTCTTTTCCATTGCTTTCCCCAATATATATACTGTGGCACCACACATAGTTACACACCTCAGAGTGTGTTAGTAAATTGCCTTGCACTCATTTTGCTCCCTCTTCTATATTACCATGTTACATGCTTCCATCCCACAGTGTATTATATTGTGAGTACATCACTGACATTCATACAATTTCCTTTCTCCACAGGCCTTTATACCTTCCTCTTCCATCTGTGGTAAGCTTTCTTTGGCCAGGAGGGTGGCGGCTGGAGAGGGTAAATGGGGGTTGGGATGGCGGGAGGGGGAGATAAGGGTAAGAGGAGTTGCTTCCTCAGTTGGTCAGAAGGGTGGTGGCTTCAGATGGCTGGAGATGAGATGTGCTACCTCACCAACAAGCAAGCTCATATTCTGATATGGTCAGCTTTCAGCGATCAAATTATTTTACAAACTTTTTGTGATTGCTGTGAAGGTATTTGCACCGTTAGTGTAGTTTTTGGTTGATGTGACACAGCTGCAAACAGGAAGGTTGGTGCATGTGGTGCAGTGAAAGGTGCCACAACAATGCCAATTAGAGAAACAAAGTTAATGTGCAGGTGCTGGATATCACCATGGCAACATACCACAAGAGAGGATCTCCCGTGATGTGGCAATGAATGTGAAGGCATCTGTAAATAAGACCACGCAGGAATAAAGTCATGCAAATCAAAAGCAGAACTAAGATACACCCTTTACATTAATCCCTCTACTTGCTGTGCAACTTACACAGAATTCTTTTGTTTACTGACACTTTGTTCCTAAACGCTTTGTCTTTGAAAACAATTTAAAAAAAAAACACCAGAGAAAGCAAGATGGACAAAATGGTTTTTGGAAATACCTTATCGAATAATACCTTATTGACTTGTAAAGACGGGTTACCCCAAAATGCATCAAGGGAACGCTGGGAATAAAGTGAATTGCTCAAAAACTACAAAGTGATTAACATAAAGGATTAAGAAAAAGCCTAGTAGTCACATCCAGTACCCTCTGAAGGAAAAGAAAAGTAAAGCTACAATTCCTTTGGTCAGTTCATGTATCAGTTTCTCATTTTGCTTACGTCTTGTGCCAGAATAAATTCCGTACAAGGTGATAAATTGTTGGATTTAATGGAGGAAAACCTGTATCCTCTTGATAAAGCTGCTGAATTGGCAGTTTAGTTCCTATTTATGCTTGCATGCTGTAGCATTTACGTTCTTTCGAAAAACAATTGGTTTCATGCTTTCATGCCGTATCGTTACATTCTCTCAAGACAAAGTGCTAAATACTTGCAAGCTCAACAGTGCAATTGCTTAAGACTCTTTGGTCTCTGTTTTGAAGATCACCGTGTAGAAAAGTTTAATCAGGTGCGAGTACATAGCAAACATGTCTCTGATCTGAAGACAAGGTCGTAATGTTTTAGAAAATTGTACAAGACAATGATCAAGATGAATCAGACACTTTACTTAATAATAAATTCAACCAGTAGCTTACTGGAATCAGAAAATCTTACTTGTAAGAACCAATAACTTTTTTCAGTCAGATGTTCTTACTTAAGTAAGCCAATGACTTATGTCAGTCATATATATTCTTACTTAAGTGAGCTGATGACTTACATCAGTCATATATTCTTACCTAAGTGAGCTGTCGACTTATTTTTAAAAGGGAAATAAATGTTGGATTAATTTTCACAATTCAGTATATGACTATTTAGTATGACTGATGGAAGACTTCCAATGCAAACACACACAAGTTAACCATCAGCTTTATAGCTTTTATTTTAAATCAAACTTTGTCAAATATTTCTTATAGTTCATGGGTGACACTCAACCTTGAAAGGGGGTATTGCCAGAGTAGCAGAAGAGAAGTTGTAAGTTTTTTGGCATTCTGGTAAGAAAACATGCTGCCAGTTGTAGAGATTAGAGCGACACTGAAAATAGTTTGAATGATCACACGTAACTGACGCAGAGCAAGTCATACAAATAGGAATATAGGGTAATCTGTTCATACTATAAACAATGTTAATAGTAAGATGAGGTCAAAGGTTAAACAAGAAGGGTTTCCTTAAGTTAATATTTGCAGTCTAGTCTCTCAGTCTTTGATCGTTCATCTATTGTTCATCTATCGTAATGAATAACGAATAACTGATGCTAAACATGCTTTAAGACTCTGGCAAAGGAATGAAATAAACATTAAAGTAATGAGGAGTGAGAAATACCTTAGAGAATTATGTTACCAAAGTGTAGGGAGGGAGGGTGGGGAGGGGGGAGGGGAAGGAACTAGCTAAGCAGAGGAATTGTGTGGTGCTGAAAAAGGTAACTGCTTTATATTCAACATATAGCAAACTAATGCAAAGTAAGTAGTATTATAGATGGTAGACACACCTTTGCCTTCGGACATAATTCTGTTAGACACCCATCTACCAAAGCATGGCATTGAAGATATGCAATTGCAGGACTCATAATACACAGAGGTTAAGAATAGGCAGCACTCACTATACGCAGAGACTACGAACAGGCAGGACTCACATTACACAGAGGCAAAGAACAGGCAGGTCTCACAATAATCAGATACTAAGAACAGACAGGTCTCACAATACGCAGAGACTACGAACAGATAGGTCTCACAATACGCAGAGACTACGAACAGACAGGTCTCACTATACGCAGAGACTACGAACAGACAGGTCTCACAATACGCAGAGACTACGAACAGACAGGTCTCACAATACGCAGAGACTACGAACAGACAGGTCTCACAATACGCAGAGACTACGAACAGACAGGTCTCACAATACGCAGATACTACGAACAGACAGGTCTCACAATACACAGAGACTACGAACAGGCAGGTCTCACAATACACAGAGACTACGAACGGGCAGGTCTCACAATACACAGAGACTACGAACGGGCAGGACTCACAATACACAGATACTACGAACAGACAGGACTCACAATACACAGATACTACGAACAGACAGGACTCACATTACACAGAGGGCAATGAACGAGCAACACTCACAATACACAAATACTACACAGGGGCAGGAATCACAATAGACAGGAAATACACAGGGGCAGGACTCACAATATAAAATATATACTCAAGGGTAGAAATTAAAATGTAGAGTCTACACTGGGCAGGACTCTTAACATAGCATGCAGAATGACTATGCAGGGACAGGAATCACCACAATGGAGAGAGAC
>JAIPMN010010398.1:0-31405 GCA_020650975.1 Apostichopus californicus
TACCACATTCATGGTAAATAGCAAATGTGTTAACTAGCCTATCACACAAATATACCCGTAAGACATAACATTAGGCCTCTTATCACAATTCAGTCCAAACAGACCCAAACATGTCTGAGGCCATCATATTGCCATTACGACTTTCATAAAGAGAATGAATCAAAAGGGGTCTTAAGGGCTTTATCATGATTTAGGCTTCGGATTTTGTGTAGCAGTTTGGGAAGGCTTTGAGTTACATCTCTTCTACAATGTAGGCTACTGTGTGGTTCCTGCGTACAACAACTGCTATGTACACCTAGTTGCATTTGTTTATAAATGTGACCATTTGGCATCTATATAGCAGATTGCAATGGGATAATGGTTGAATTATTCCCTGATGTTAGATGTAAGTTGATGAAACTTTCACCACAAGTCTCAGAAAACAAAATCCATTATATTTCAAAGTCCCTTGCCCATGTCCGCCGTCAAAGAAGAGAAGGACGAAAAACGAAAAAGTAGATGCGGGCTGACTTTTTGCTTTGGAGTTTGTTTGACCTCTAATTTACTACAGTTTACACTACCACCCTTACTATCAGTGACCATCCTCTCAATACTGTACATTGAACCTATCCTTAACAAGCAAGGGCATGGCACACGCAGTGTATTTTTGGGACTTCAGCTCCTCATCACAAACCCGTTGTGCACAAAAAGTTCACTTGTTTCTGACAAATATTGCAGCTCAGCATCTTTAAGACAGTCGTGAGACAAACTAGACAAAATTATAATAAACTAGGATGTTTGCTCATCCTTTAATTTTACCTTGATACATGCAGTATGGCAGACAACCTATCCTCTTGGGAAATGAGTATTGACAAAAGCAAGTTGAATGTAATAACTACAGACAACGATTACGACATACATAGGTCAAGGCAGATAAACGCCACTGTAGGTGTTTTGTGTTTCAAGTCATCAGTATTGGCCCCATTTGTGACAAGGCAAATTTTTAATGGTCGTCCGAGACGACCAAATTTCTGTTCGGACAACTAAACTCAGTTGTGCAGGTTATCTAGCAAACCCTAACCCTAACCCGTGCTCTGAGCAGACAACTAACTTATCGTAGTTAACATCTAATTCACATTGCATTGCAACTAAATTCCCCCGTAATAGGTCAAATTGGTATCACCCCCAGAAGCTGATGTTCTATTCACCAAACCTAGACATCTTTCCTGCAGTGTTCACATTGGTCATTGTTATATTGTTACATATTTTCGGACAACCAAATTTGTCGTTCGGCCAACCAGGATGTAAGGCCTGGTTGTCTGAGGGCAAAATCCTTAAAAAAATTGCTCTGGTTTAGCACACCATCAGGGGCGTAGCGTGTGGGGGGGTGTCACACCCCCCCAATAATTTGGTTGCTGTCGGCAAATTTTGGGTCTGTCGGCAAATTTTGGGTCTGTCGGCAAAAGGAGAAAAGGTGAAGAGAGCGGAAGGGGAAGAAAGAAGGAAAGCTGAATAGAGAAAAGGAGAACGGGAGCTTCTTTATCGGTTATTTCAGTTCTTTATCTGATAAACTCATTCACCAATCCAATCACCCGACGCCTGCAAGTTAAAAACCTCTCGGCAAATAACTGATAATGTCACGGCCGTCAGTATAGCTACTGTAGCCAGGCTCAGCCAGACGAGTGCCAGAATCGCCGGCAACTCAGTGAAAGAGAAAAGTGGTATTGCTCCAACTAAAAATATTGATGAAAAGGTATACATACTCATTGCGATTGTTTGAGCCCGAGAGGCGTAGGCAAAGCCTAATTACATTCACCAATGTTCAGCAATGAGAATCTGACTTCCTAATTTCAAGCTGCGATTTGTATAATCTACTTTCCAATATAAGGTACCGGTATGCAATTTTTCTTCGTTATCCAATTAATTCTTCTTCTGCCGACTGCCATAAAAATAATATCGAAATGGAAATTATACGGTGCCAAATTTGACTTAAAAATATGCACCAGACCCCTCCCCCATTTCAGCCACCACTTCCAGATCCGTCGGCAAATCAAATTCTCCACACCCCCCCAACAAAAAAACCTTCGCTACGCCCCTGCACACCATTAAACTTGCTACTTTCTGGGAGATTCTGAAGATGCAAATTTTTCCAAGCCATTAATAATTCTTAGAATAGATAATGAAATATAGAAGTGTTGATAAACTTCTTTCACAGTGGCACCTGAAATGTGATTTTTTTCAAATTTTTGTGGAGGCTTAAGTTCGGGCTTAAGGTCAAGAGAGTGGTCAAAGGTTAAAACAGTTGTAAACGGTAGCTCCAAATGTAAAGCTTGAATCAACACCAGTACAAGAACTCCATTGTTTTCTGTATAGGTCCAAGGTCAACAGAGGTCAAAATCTGAAAGTAAAAATAGCAAACCATGATGACCTTTTAAACATGTGTGACATTGTGTGTAGACCACCTTATTGAGTGCAAGGACCATGTTTTTTGATGAGGATTTTGGTTGAGGTCAACAGAGGTCAAATTGTGAAACCATTGTAATCAGAACAGCTTCAAAGGTCGGTACACTCCTCACAATTAGGTATATATGGATGCACTTCATAAAGAAGGCAAGGAATCACTATGCCTGTTGGAGTTCTGGTTACCAATGTCAAATAAGTGATATAAGTGTGTTTGCCTGCTAGTGCGTGAATATTTTTGATTTGTTATATATATGGTATGAATCATTCCATACAGAAAAAAAGAAAATAATAAAATTTCAAGGGCCTTTATTTTCTTGCCACCCTCATGAATTGAGTGTTCAGCTAACTTCACACTTTCCATACATGTTGTGGCTCAACTTCATAATAGTGGGCAAGGAATCTTTACCACTTTTGACTTGAACATGTATATCTCATAGTATGTGAAAACTTTATTTCATATGTTTAGAATGATAATTACCCAATTGATACAAAATATAGCTCATTGAAACGGTGCTGTATTATGTTTTGATGCTAACGTTAATTAAAATGCTTACTTTTGGTAAACATTAGATGTAGAAGTACATACTTAGTGTGGGTGAGCTTGAACCGCAGTATATTGTATTGTTATGGCCTCTACATGTATAACAGTGTTCAGTAAGACATATAAGTAATTTAATGAGGACCTTACTACTGTACCATTGTTGTTCAAAGTTGTACAGGAAACCAGACCACTTCATTGACAATTTATTGTGGCAATTTGTGTTAAGTGGCTGCTGCATGTCAGGAAACTACAAATTGGAGTCTCACTTTACTGTACCATTATATTTGTGTCACGGAAGATTCTTTATTTCATTTCATTTCATAAATTTGTTTCTTCACAATATACTGTAAATACAGAGAAGTTAACTAAGTGACTAAAGATTTCAACAGCAGGGAAAATTGTGAAAGGAAGCACTCCAAAGGGCTTGTCTAGTAGAGCGCTCCCATACTGTAAGTAAATAGGGAGAACAATACAAGAAAACAGTGACACTTATATCCACTCACACACCAACCCAACACGTAAAACCCACCCATCCCACCCCCACTACCCACAATACTATTATTTTACAGCACCTACGTTCAGTGTGTACAGTGTACAGTGCATGCATATCCTTACAGTTAATCAAATATAATCCAGGATAACACTGCAGTCTGGTCTCATGTCTAACTTATAATGCACACGGCAATTTTATACACAACATTTTACATATATACAATATACAGGGAATAATTCATCCAGTATCGCATGACAAATGGTACAAAGTGCTATGTATGTGTCCAGTGCACAAGTGCAAACATAAATATCTATATATTTATATGTATTAGTGTTTGCAGGGGGTAACCAGGTACCCACCCGACGCGATACTACCCGATTCCTAATTTATTACCCGAATCCTATGCAAAGTGTGATTTTTTTTTTCAAACTGATGGTTAGGCAAGATTTTCCCATTGACTTAGTATGGTGTTAGGTTACCATGTGGTCGAAGATAACAGCAATAATGAAAGTATTCCATAGATATCTTATAACCGTGTCACAATTTCAGCGAATAAAGTGATGGTTAGGCTAGATTTATGCTATTGACTTAGTGTGTTGTTAAGCTACCATGTGGTCGAAGATATAGGCAATTATGAAAGTATTCCATGGATATCTTATAACTGCGTCTCTTATATACTGTAGATGGTTAGGTTGGATTATGCCATTGACTTAGTGTGGCGTTAGGCTACCTTGTGGAAGAAATTGAAAGAATTCTCACAATTATGATTTTTTCCTTTCGTTTATTTCATAGAAGAAAGACTGACAAGGAAATTTACGAGATGTTACTAATGGATTATAGACGGGATAACTAAAAAATAATAATCGCAAGTGGCTTTTTACTAATTGTTTATTCCAAATGCGATCAAATTGCAGGCATCGCGCAATCTAGCGGCTAATGCGAACCCTGTTCCTGCACAATAGATAGTAGTAATAAAAACTGTTTATGAGCTATATTGGATATTTATATGGTCTAATCCAATAGTGGTGGAGAGCAAAATCTAGCCTAACCATCTGATTATTCGCTGAAATTGTGACGCAGTTATAAGATATCCAATACTTTCATTATTCATCTTCGACCACATTGTTGGAATACTTTCATTATTGCTGAACATTATCTTAGGCCACATAGTAGCCTATCACCACACTAAGTCAATGGGAAAAATATTGCCTAACCATCGGTTTGCCAAAAAAAAAACACACACTTTTCGTAGGATTCAGGTAATAAATTAGGAACCGGGTAGTACCGCGTCGGGCGGATACCCCGTGCAAACACTAAAAAATATATTGAGGTAGCAGTCTATGTATACTGTGAAGCATATTAGTACAGTATTTTGTATCAGACAGTAAACAGCTAGTTAAATTAAAATTAAAATTATTAAAAATTTTATTTTGTGGAAGATCCTTTATTATTTACAGTATACACAGTACAGTATATATGTACAGTATACAGTTCATGTACAGTTTACATTTGAACTAAAATACTAAATGAAGTCTATTAATGTAAGAATTATTCTCTGTTTAGCAGAAAAAAATTCCCAGAAGATTACTTAAATTACTTTCCAAGATGCAACACATCCATGTACTACAGTAGTACTATTGTACGGTACACAGTCCTGACACAGTGTATTGCTGCAGGATGTCAACAATTTCATATCAAATTTACACATTAAACACTGGCATGGAAACTGAAGCATGTGGTTAGAACAACTAGTGGAATTCAATACTGGCGACTTTTGCATTGAATTTTGCAACATATATTAGGCTAGCTTTACAAAGACAAAACAAATCCGGATCAGAGTTAACACAATTTTTTACCGAAACAAGTCATAAAAAATAATGTGGGAGAAGATAGAATTTATGGAATTGTGAAAATTCTGTTTACTGACATAATCAGGTTAACTACAGAATCATTGCAGATGATGAGAGTATCTTACTGTACATGGGTTGCGACAAAAATGTGACAAAATGTCCTAAGAATGTTATGAACATTAACCATTTTAAGTGGTATTTACGCAGTAAAATAAACATACTGTAACTTACGCCCATTGAAGTCTCCACAAAGAGCTTTGTTTACAATATGTGTGAATACACAGAATGTTCTAAAATGTATTCATGCAGACAGCATGTTTGTGGGCTATAAGCCAATCATATCAATGGAAATTGTCTATGGACTACTTGGGAACAAATTTCCTTAACTACAGTACATATGAAATGTACATTAGTTAGAGATGTAGCACTTAAGCCTTCATTGCATTATTATAGCTCACATAAGCTCCTAACATAAGTTGTTGAAATACTTTCTTACGGAGCAATTCTATGCAATATTCGACTTCAGTAGGATCATGCCATTATGAAACATTTTGACATCCTTTGTAAAGTTGGTCTAGTGTGAACTTTACGAAATCACTTTCGTTTCCTTTTCGGACGACTTGCAAGGGAATTCTATTGTCTGAAAAAAATTTGGTCATCTTCCATGATCGGTAGGCTGTTTCAAAAATGTGCCCTGACATTCAGGCTCTATTCTAACTATTTGACACTGCAAATGTGTTTTTGAATCTGTTATGTATTGCAATGTGCATATTATCATTAACAAACCTGCAGAAGGCAAGGAAAACCACAAAAAACAACATTGAAGGCTGTGGCACATTCCAAACGATCATTGGCAAAGAAATCTATCAATCGAGTAAACTATCCACAAGATGCAAGCAAGTCTGGTTAATTATTAATTAAAAATTGTACGGCTTTTAATCTAGTCGGTGGTCAGAGTTGTAACGGGAAGTATGACACTATCAATTTTTCCTCTCCTTTACCAGGTGAAAGATGCCACAGGAGAAGAAGGGAAGGGGAAAAGGCGGTAAAGCCGGAAACATCTTGAAGATCAAACCACCTCATCGTAAAGGGTTCTCACCAAATCCTGCCAGTGAGGCTCCGAACATTCACGCAGAGAGTTCTCCAGGTAAAGCCAAAGATGGGATGGACCACATGGATGGCATCGCGGTGTATGACGTGGCGTTGACTCTCGAGCACCCCACTCTGGAGGTGACCGAAGGGGTACAGATTGGCGTCGAAGATGATAACAACAACAACAAAGATGACGCAGAAGAAGAGGGTGAACATCACAACAACGAACCCAGCACGTTCCACAAGAACCCGATCGACGACATGTACGAATGTGACGTGTGCACATTTACCTCCCCGTACTACAGCGGCATCATGAGCCACGCCCTGATCCACGACGGAGATAGTCCCTACGTCTGCAGGGTCTGCGGGTTCACCACCGTCCGGCGGGGACTGATGGTGATCCACATGCGCATGCACAAAGGTTTCAAACCCCACAAGTGCCACCTCTGCGACTATTCCACCCTGCAGGAGATGCACCTCAAGGTCCACCTGCGGACCCACAGCCAGGAGAGGCCCTTCAAGTGCCAGGGGTGTTCGTACCGATGTTCCAGCAGGGAGATCCTGAAAGTCCACGTCATGAAGTACGCCCACCACACCCGAATCTTCAAGTGCGAAGTCTGCGACTACACCACCATGAGGAAGCACAACCTGATCCAGCACACCACCATACACACGGGGGCAAAGCCCTTCAAGTGTGACCTCTGCCCTTACAGCTCCAGCCAGAAGGGTCACCTCAACGTCCACATCCGCACCCACACCCGAGAGAAGCCATTCAAATGCAATTACTGCCCGTTCGCTTCGACCGTCCCCAAGTCGCTGCGGGAGCACCTTCAGATGCACATCGGTAAGCGCCCCCTGCAATGCCCCTACTGCTCATTCTCGTCCAGTCAAGCGTTCTCCATCAAGCGCCACGTCAGTCTCCACGAGGAGATCAAGAAGTACACGTGCAACCTCTGTCACTATACCACCACGGTCGAGGAGGACTACGTCACCCACCGGCAGATCCACTCCCAGAACAAGAATTACCGCTGCCCAAAATGCAGCTACGAGTCGCCTTTCAAGCACGTCTTCGTCGAGCACCTGCGGGGCCACAAGAACAGCAAGAAGTGCAGCCGGTTCTCCGTCTCCCTGGACGAGAAGCCGTCCAAGAAACGGAGGACGGAGCATGCCACCCTCAAGATCGAGTTTGACGAATTCCAGAAGCACAACACGGTGATCCTGGATAACTTTGGCAGCAACAAGGAGGAGGAGCTATCGGAGGGTGAGATCGACCTCGACGGTGACAGCGACTCGGAGGTGGCGCCCTTCAGGATGGACCCCGGCTGGAGAGTCTGCAACGGCGACGCCCAGGACGAGAAGCCGGCCACGCCGAAGAAGGATAAGCAGAGACAACTCAAAGAGGAGAAACCCAAGTCTCCGAAACAGAAGTCCGTCGCAGTCAACAAAGACCACATCTCCAAAGAATACGTCTGCAAATATTGCGATCGGAAGCTGATAGGCCAAGAGACGTGGAGGCGACACACCTCTCGACATTTCATGGAGTGGCCGAAAATGGAGTAGCGAAAATTGTTGACGGACGGCGTTGTGTATGTTTGTGGTGACGATTAATCATTATAGCGGCTTGATGCTATAGTGTATTGTATATGACACCATGGATACGTGTGATATCAAATGATATTATGTAACATAAGTTACAATTACTCATTATAGCAGCTTGATACTATAATGTATCATATATGAGTGATATCATATGATATCGTATGATATGATGAAATTTAAGTTACGATCAATCATGATAACATCTTGATGCCGTAATGTATCATAAAAAGAGCTGCTTGATTTCACATTACGTTGCAGGATATCGTATGATATGGTATGGTAGGATGTAATATATGAAATGTATGATGTTATGAAATTTAAGTTACGATTAATCATGATAACATCTTGATGTCGTATGTATCATGAAAAGAGCTGCTTGACTTCACATTACGTCGCAGGATATCATATGGTATGGTAGGATGTGATATATATTACGATTAGTCACGATAGCACCTTGATGCTTTGAAATATTGCACGAGTCGCACCATATTACGTGTATCATATTATATCATTTTCTATGATACAGAGCAGTCGAACACGATGCCAATTATCGTTGTGCTTATTTCTTCCCAAGCATTCATGAAGGATGGGTGCAAAATAGCATTTTGCGATATATTTACGTAAGATGCGAGCGAGGTAACGTCTTTTTGGAACATTAAGCAAATAGAAGAGTCATATTCTTCTTGTCACAGATATATGTTTTAAATTGGTCTTCCACTGAAGTTTATAAAATCACAGGTATTACGCATTGTTTGAATCAGAATGTCGGCTACATAAGTCTTCCAGCCACTTTGTAAGTAGAAATCAAGCTTCCACAATTGTCCTTTCAAAATCTCCAAACCTTCCACTCTGGTTACTTTTTTGGTATGAAATTAGGGGTACCAGTCAAATTTGCTGTTTAAAGCACTACATAGGTAATTGCACATATTTGACTCCTTTGTACAGAGAGAGTCAACACAGATTATGTCACAGTAAAACTTATTGTGTGTAGCAGTAGTTAAAGCTGGTAAGTTTATTTAATAGCTGTGATGGAAAATGAACAAGTTCAGGTCTAACTGAGGTCATGGTTCTTCAGCTCATTTCCATGTGCTTATCATTATTCGGAACCTAAATTAAAAATCGAGAAATTTATTGGCAAATGTCCAACTCCTTTTCATTTTCAGGAAGTGGTTGTGTGTTATTGCCGGAGTTTATCAGCCAGGCAGTAAAATGTATCGTAACACGTGGGCCCTTACCTGTGTGTGTCTATGTATTCTGACATAGATTTCAATCTGAAAAGAGAAAAACTTGAAAAATGGTTCCATTTGGGTATTAAAAACAGTTTAATATTCTAATTTGTTTTTCTTTCCATTTTAGTTTTAATTAAAAAGTGATCAATATGAAGTCTTCCAAATAATTCCATTCATGTCTTCACATTCTGATATATGCCTTTCTTCGATTCGTTGTATCTGCCTTACTTGTTTTATGCCTTCACCATATCGTGCCTTCATGGAAGGATGCCTTCACTAGTTTCAAGTGTTATCAGTCTGTGCCTTGTTCATAAGAATTATGATAATGTAAACTTTATTTTTCTAAGTTTAATCATCGATTTGATTGGTTGATGTCTCCACTTTTTTTTTTTTTTTTAACTATAACACAATATAAATTTAATTCTTGTTTTTAAATATGAGACCTGTTATACTTTTGTATTTTGGCTTAAATTTAACAAAAAAAAAATGTATCTGTAATTCATTTAACATTTATAATTAACTTTACAAGTGCCTTTTTAGATAGACAACGTTAAGGGGAAACCACCTTTATTTAATATATATGTAAGTCTTTGCAAGATATTATTTGCAAAACTGCTCTTTTTGTACTAAATTTACAACGAAATGGTAAAAATACACAATATGATTTATCTATATATTGTCTGATGACAAAGAGGGAGGCTTGGTCAAATCTTGTTTATCCGGTTGTTTTGCTTCAGTAAGTTGAGTGAATTTGTTTTCCAATAGTCTCATTGAACATAGGAATGAGAATTCAGAAGTCATGGAAGTCTGAAATTTCCATCTAAAGAATAATCAAGTCTTGATCGAGTCTAAAGACTTGGTCAAGTCGAAATCCTTGATCACGTCTAAACATGACATCATCAAGCCATATTTGCTCCACATTTCTATGTCTTCTTCATCTAATACAATTTATGACAATGTTTATTTTCTGGAAAAGGACATTGGTGTTGCAAATGCTTTACTCTAATTACTCTATTAACATGATATCTTCAAAATTTGGAAAGGAAAACAGAAAGTTAAACTTCAGACCCTTAGGGCATTAATTAGGGGAACACAGATTAACAAACGTGACAGCTTAAACAAACAAAAAATATTTCCCAACAAAACAGAGCAAGATTTTTCTTAGCTGTGTTTGGTGGGAGTTGTTTCTTCACAAAGAGTTCTGTCATATATTAAGCTAAAGATGGAAGTTTGATTTGTGTCTCCTTTTGAAGTTCTGTTATGCAAATTATGTTATGAATATTCATTCGGTATCTTTCTTCATATGTGTTGCTGCAGTGTGGCTATGTGATAAAAGAAAGAGTAATACAGTAGTCCATGCTTTGTGGTGGTAGATTCTTGACATGATGTGGAGGTATAATGTTACAAACTCAATCACCCTTAAAAGCATTTTCTGGTGGCTGCAGTTGACTGCTTATTAAAATTACTTGAAAATGTTCTGTATCTTAAGGTGAAATCCACAACGTCGTAGCATATCTTATCACAAAGATACAAGGCTTTTCAAAAATTTGTGATATTTTGTATCAACATCTGGCTGAATGGATGGCTGAATGGATGATGTCATCTGGCACTTCAGCTGAAAGTGTCATAAATATATGTTTCTCACCAGACAATCCTTTTAAATGTTAATTGACTGCTCTGGTCACCTTATTAATAGTACATTATGATTAATTATAGTGATTTGTAATAATATAGTTTAATTAAATGAAATAATTTGAATTTTGCTAAATTCCTTAAATCCGACAGTTTTCGCTCCAGTTTGTTGTTGTGCAGTAAATTTACCAGAATGTACCTAGTAACGATTTAATGCATGATAGTAACTGATCATACATGATAATAACTGATCATGCATGATAATTACTGATCATGCATGATAATAACTCAACATGCATGATAATAACTGATCATGCATGATTCATGCATGATAATAACTGATCATGCATAATCATGCATGATAATAACTGATCGAGGGGAGATGCCACCTCAAGGAAGTTTGGCAGTTGAAGATAGCATATCAACTGATCAGTGATTAACCACTCAGTTCTGCTAGATTTATGGACCAATAGCTTAAAATCTTACATGTGTGTTTGATGGCATGTAGGCTGGAACTTTAAAGGAGATGCAAACCCAACCATCCTCATTGGAAAACAGCTAAGGGACTGTGTCAAAGAGAATAGCTTCAGAACTGTAGCTGCAATATTCTGCTCATCTAGGATTGACTCAATATGAAACATTTAGATGTTGGCTCTGAAGATCTGCAGTATCTATTGTGTGAAACTGTAGAGCACAATATATTATGTTGTATGTAACCTGGCTGCATGATGCTGCAGGCCCCTCAGCATCCTATGTTTAACACAGTTCCTGAGAAAGGTTCCTATGTCCTATGCAGCCAGGCTGTGGGAAGCTGCAACCTTTTCAGCCTCCTAATTTTGACACAGTTACTAAGAAAGGTTCCTATGTCCTATACAGCCAGGCTGCATGATGCTGCAGCCCCCTCAGCCTCCTACTTTTTACACAATTCCTAAGAAAAGTTCTTATTACCCTTTCATAATTTTGTCTTTCATATTCAACACAATAGTGGAAAGAATTTCTTAATTTTGTTCTTAATTTCCATCTATATCTTCGATTTTTTCATTGATATGCTGTGTACGATTGTATTGCAATATCATGTTTCAATCAATCAATCAAAAGGGTTGTTGGTGTTAAACGTGGACCATAGGTGATCATGCTAGCATATTTTTATGAAATGAAGTTGATCAGTTTATGTTTCGAAAACTGATTGATTTAATAATGATTGATTGGGTTTCTATGAAAACATCATTGTCAATCTAAGATTTTAATTGAGTCTAGTCTATAAAGTCAATTCCATTATCATTCCTATTTTGTTATCATATTCCATCTTTCTTTAATATCTCCCTTGATCTGTCATCTAGGAGAAATTTTTGTGTTTATTTTAATAATTCAACTATAACATTTTGCACAGATTCTGTACATAAATCACAGCCATTGTAGGTATCTATCTTAGCATGCAATTTATCATTCTTTATTTTTTTTTGCCCAAATCCTTTTACTCTCAAAAAGTAAAAAAGAGTTCAGGGCCATTTATTTTTCGAATTTATTAATTGAAGAGTAGTTTTTTCATTCGATTCATTCAAAAGTAGTTTTTTGATTTGCATTTCAACTTATTGTAAATTAGCCTAATAAACAAAGTAGCGATCTGTTGGTTTTGTTTGAATGACATTAAACAAGGAGTCATTAAAGTGTTCATCTGGGTAGATCTTATAAATATTCATTATTTCAACAAAAAATGAGAAAGAAAAGAAAGGAAAAAGTCCAAATTAATCCTGGGTTCTCAAACTATGTATGAGTGAAAGACTTGTATTGCATTGAAAATTGCACACAATTTTCTAAACATTACAACACCCACAAGAGTACCTGTTTAAGAACCTGTGTTACATGTAACAAGTACTGACATTAAGTTGAACTGCAGGTTTAACATGTAACAAGTATTGATATGAAGTAACTGAAATGATATCTCATGTAGCAAGTACTGGTATGAAATAACTGAAATGTCATATGTAATGAGTGTTGATGTGTATTGAGTATGACAGTATTTAGTACAGTATAATGAGTATTTTTATGAGGTAACTGAAATTATGTCACATTTAACAAGTACTGACATCGAGTAACTGAACCAGTGTTACGTATAATAAGTACGGACATCAAGTTCATTAAGCTGTCACATATAATGAGTATTGACATCAAGTTACTGAACCAGTGTTACATGTAATGAGCTGAAACATATTCTAAGTGTCACATATAAGTGTCACTTATGATAAGCATCAAGTTAATGAACCAGTTTTACATATGATAAGCTCTGACATCGAGTTACTGATCCAGTGTTACATGTAATGAGTACTGACATCAAGTTACTGAACCACTGTTACATATAAGTTCTGACATCGAGTATCTGAAACAGTGTTACATGTATCAGTACTGACATCAAGATACTGAACCAGTGTTACATGTAACAAGTACTGACATCGAGTTACTGATCCAGTGTTACATGTAATGAGTACTGACATCAAGTTACTGAACCACTGTTACATATAAGTTCTGACATCGAGTATCTGAAACAGTGTTACATGTATCAGTACTGACATCAAGATACTGAACCAGTGTTACATGTAACAAGTACTGACATCGAGTTACTGATCCAGTGTTACATGTAATGAGTACTGACATCAAGTTACTGAACCACTGTTACATATAAGTTCTGACATCGAGTATCTGAAACAGTGTTACATGTATCAGTACTGACATCAAGTTACTGAACCAGTGTCACATATAATAAGCTCTGATATAGAGTAACTGATCCAGTGTTTACATGTAATGAATACAGGCATTAATTTAATTGCTGTCAAAATCAAGTTCGTCTTCCAATTCTGAACCAGGGACCAAATATGTTTTGTTATTATAACTAAGATTCTCTGTTGAAATGAAAAACTTGGTTTGTTGGTTTCTTCCTTCTTCACAGACTGTTCATACAAAGGGCTTAAAACTGTAAGCATCATCAAGATTGTCTAGACAAATCCTATTTTTGATGATTAAAATTTACAGTGTTTGCCAGATATTGAAAGATTTTCAATGAGCAAGTATCACAAACAATTACTTTCTGATCTATGTCAAGTCATTATCTGTGTTTAATAACCACTCTGAAACTTCAACTAGCCGCTTGTGGTATCTGCTCTGTGAGATATGTTATCTTTTAAATTGGTGTGGTATGTCGCAAATGAAACAAAATGATATGTTAAATTTGTGGGACACAAATTTTTTGTGTCGGGTAAGATACAGTAGGTAACAACTCACTACTTGAAAGATTAGTTAAATGATTGCAACCACGTATATTTCTTAGTGAGATTGAGGGGTGTTTAAGTCATTGGTGAATATATTACCTGCTTTTGTCTGAAAAGGGCACAAAGTTATAACCCAAAGCAGCGGACTGGCCAAACCTGTCCGGATTTTCCGTACTTCATACCGAAAAGCAACGATTAATACAAGTTTCATTTATGTAGTCTTGGTTTGGTGTGGACCAGCATTTATCAAAAATGATGGTTGTCCTAGACGACCAAGCATTATTCTGTTTTTTTTTTACATCCTCTGGCATGGTCTCTCAAGTACCAACAAGTGATTTCCAAACTTGGCATCCCATTTTATGCTCAGATGATGAGCAAGGGTTAAACTGATCTTTGTAGCATGTTTGGTACAGTGGACGAAATACAACATTTAATCATGTGTTGTTCATTTCCTAATAAACAGGAACAAATTCCACCATCTGTTTCGTTTCGTTCGTCTCGAGGAAACAACGATGTTTACATTCCTGTATTTGCTCATCGATTTCAACTACAAGTTTTTTCATATTTGTTTTTACAGAGGTCGAGGTCTGTTCGTTGCTGTCAAAATATCGCCTGACATCCATATCTTGATTTCAGCTCTTCAAAAATGTTTACATGGTGTAAAATGCTTGAAAGTTGAAATAACGAAATAACCTTTTTTTTATAAATTTAATTTTCTATTATTTCTGTATCATGTAGGGTAAAGTAAGGTTAGTCAATCATGATCATGAAATTTTCTTTACTTTTTATTTTTATTCCTTTGTTTTGTTTTTTTATGCAAAAAGGCTATGCACAAGTACGACCACTGGTGCCTTAATAAAGATTCTTTCAGTTTGAAAAAAGAAAAACAAAAAAGATAATTTGTCTCTGTTATTTCTTTAATTAATAATACTAAAATAATGAAAAGTCAATGTTTGTTCTCTTAGTCCAATTACTTAACAAGATAATCATGACTTTCCTTTTCCCAATTAGTTTAATAAAAATTTCTGCATCTTTTCAGAAAACTTGAACATGACATGGTAAACCTTTCTGAAAAATTTGTCTTTTTCACAGGTAATTTGATCTATAGGTGTCATGCCGCAATTAATTCCTCCCTAAACTTACAAACTATAAAATTCATCACTTTTCATGGTAGCTAGAGCAAGGATATTTGGAAACTTTCCACTGACATACCTTACCTGCAATGTGATAGCTGATGTCTTGGACTATCATGACACAAATGTACCCACAATGTCTGCTAAGATTTTGTGCTCATCATCTGGAACAGCCTGTGTACCTGTCGCAACTTCTCTTGCCATATATTCCAACTCGCACACTTCGTTCCTCCAACAAACTGTATTTAACCGTTCCTAAATCACGCTTGAAGACCTATGGTCACAGAAGCTTTGGATACTCTGGCTCTTTTCTCTGGAACAAGTAACCAGATCACATTCGAAAATGCTCTAAACTTTCTACATTCAAAAGTCTACTTAAGACCCATATTTTCACTTGTTCTTTTGTAAATTAATCTGCTTTCTCTGTAAAGCGCCTTGAGCAGTGACTTTTGTCTACTGATTTGGCGCTATATAAGTCTCATTTATTATTATTATTATTTGGAGCCAGAAGAGGTGAAAGTTTAGCATAGTACCTCCTCCCTAACCCATGTGTCACCTCATGTTACGGAATCTTCCAATTTCTCAACAGAATATGTAAAATCCTGAATCATCCTGATGTTTTAGACCATGAATAGTTTTAAATTTCTTCATCTTCAACATAGAAGCTAATGATTATGACTGAAACATGTCCATAAAAGTCACTTCAATATGGGTTACCTTTCAGGTGGGCATGCACCTATCAGGTTGTGGTTTGTTACTTATTTTGCCTCAAAACATGTTGAAAAGGTAACTTATTGGACCCTCAAGTCTTAGAAGGTATTTCGCTGCCATCCACAAAGTTGGGGAGCAAGCATGTATACTTCTTGGGAGAGTTGATACCCCCAGAATAAAATCAGGGGGATTTCACTCACCCTCTACCCCTCCTCCAGTTAGCAGTCAAAATATTCCAAAAATTCCTAGTGTACAGTAGTTAAATATATAACATGTAAGCCACAAAACGTAGCAGCCTCCATTATACCAACATTTCTCAAAGGTAGGTTTTGGGGAGGGGGGTCGGGGAAGGTCACCCCCTCCCCTGGGTGTCTCCATACAAATATAGGTGGTAGTGCCACTGCCACAAAGCATTTGCCAACTGTGAGACTTATTTAAATAATTTAAGCCATGGGTCTCAATCTTTTAAAGACAAATTTTATTACCATCATAAACTTGATGCAATATGGGATGACCCTGTTATAAGCATTTTACTCTTCAATGGACGCTCACTTTAAGATCATTTAATCCAGTGGTTCTCAAACTTTTTTAGACGACCGCCCCCTTCGACCAACTTGAACTGTCTCACTGCCCCCCTCCCCCTACCCCCCTCCCCTCGATCTACGGCAGGGACCACTTTGAGAAACACTGATTTAATCGTACAGCTTTGGTGAAGAAACACAGAACAATTTGGATTACTTTCTCACAATTGCTTTATTTTCTTCTGTGTGGAAATAGAATTCTGTTTCACATCGTTTGATGTTTTGGATAACTTCCCGTTTAGAGATATTTTATGAAATGAAATGGTACAGTTTGGTGGGGGAAGAGAGTACAGTAGTGGTATTAGTTCTGCGTAAATGATATACAACACTGGTTGCATCAGAAGCCCCCGTCAATCATACCCACTGCTACTCTTGATTAACTCACGCACGTAACAAACATTATCCTCTGACATTTCATGCAGGTGATATTACCAAATTATACATCATAGTTCACATGGTCATGAAAATAGTGATTCCAAAAAAACAAAAAAAAAATTGTCAATCCACCTTCCCACTGTTTATAAATGATAGAACTAATTTCCATCTGCTCATAACAGTTGGAAGTCGCACTCAATTTTATAAGTTAGCTCTCAAGTAAAATGCCAACCGTATATGTCCGTCACGACATACCGTCCCATCGCCTCGCTTTTCATAGATATAATTCCTTTCATCCGGACAAACTATCACGTGGCCTCGCTCTTGCTCTGTGTCGCAGGTAAGTCCTTTTGTTTTATCCCCGTCTCTCGAAAGTTCTTTCTCTCCTCCAGATATTCTTTCTTGCACATCTCAAAGAATTCGGGGTCATGGTAGCTGAGGAGAGAACAAAAACCAGAAGTGTTTATTCCAGCTGTAGAAAAACTAGATTTTAATTTATCTTTATCAAAATAGTTAAACTATCTTTGTATACCATTATATATAGTTGAGGAATTGTAATATGGGAGTCTAAATTGATTTCCAAGGATATTTTCTGTGGCTGAGGTTGTTGGTTGCTTACTCACTTTTTTTCACTGTAAATCTATATTGTATTTAAAAAATGTTTCCTTATAGATACATATATATTTTTATATTAATTTTCAAGCTGCGTCCATTTTATTTTTCGTATTCATATTTTAAGGGATTTTGTCATTTTGTTACTTAAATTTACTTAAAACTCACCTTTTTCTTTTTAGGAATTTCCCTGTAAATCTATATTATTTTTAAAATTATTCCTCCATTTATATATATATATATATATATATATATTTTTTATATTAATATTTAAGCTGTGTCAATTTTATTCTTCATATTCATATTTTAAGGGTTTTGTCATTTTGTTGTCATTGTAAAGTGCTCTTGAACATGCTTAAGCATGAAAAGAGCGCTATATAAATTTGGTAAAATAATAATAATAATTCAATTTGTCAGAAATGTTTTTGCATCTTTCAGTCAAAACCATGTCCTAATAGTACTTGCACGGTTGGCAAATGTAGAATGGAGACAGCTCGGGGAGGTGAGAAGGAAAATAGGAATTTTCCAAGTTTGGTGGTATTTTGTGATTGCATCTGGCAACAACGGGGTGACTGATGTCATCACTGCTATTCAACTGAAAATTCATTTTGCTTTGCTTTATAATATTTAATTCACTCATTCACAACAGAAAATAATCATATCTTTGCAAAACAGTTGGCATTATGATGAATTAAATTAATTAATCAACACAGGGAACCTTGACAGCTAAGTAAACATTCCAAATGAATTAAGTTTCAAGGACAAGATTATAAGATTATAATTTAGAAAAGGAAAGCTTTTGAAGATTTCTTGCCATTATGATATCACTGTGATGTACTTAACCCATGAACAGTTCATTTGGTTTGAAATACTGTTTATGAAATTAATTGTTAATATTATTATTAATATCATCAGGTGTTACTTCAACACAACAATGAGTTAACACGATACTTACTACTTGGTCAGACAAGCTTTGAGGGTGGAATTCTGTTTGCGACATTTGACGACCATGCCGATACCAGACGACGAGCAACACTCGGTGAAAGCTGAAGGGAAAGTTAAAGAAATGGCTTGATTATATCTCCTTAAGAAAAAAATACAATGTTAAGACAAAACTGACCATACAGAGAAACCACAGTGATGACCCTTCTAGTGGTCACTTGCCAAAATTGCCATATTTATTTAGACAATTAATTTCTTAACAGATCTTTACACTGTTGTACAACAATATGTCTGACAAGATGCTACAAGGTGTCCAATGTTAAGATACCCCCCCCCACCCTGATTTCTGTACCCCTTAGCAGGGAAAGGTTGTGGATGCAACGCACCATGCCATCTCATGGTCTTAACATCCAAGAAAGGAAAGACAAACCCATTCCCCCCCCAGTCCCCCACTCCCCGACCTTTGACCACTCCTCTCTTCATCACACATCACGTCCATCCACACTCTAATACTTCTACTTCCCTGGAGTCCCCACTCCCCTTTTAATAATTACTGTAGCATCCGTTGCTAACTCTTTATTTTTACACTCCTCTGCACAGTTTACATGAAAAATCTTCAGTTTCAGCATCTCTACTGTTTATCTCACAGCCGCTTCTCTAAACACAGGCCAAGTTGAAGAAGAGACACACCTGCTTCATCTAAGACCCCTCCCATCCCCCCCCCCCCCGCCCCTGATAATCACACATTGATCATATCGGTCCAATAGTTGCATAGCATAAGAAATCATTCTATTATATAGATATTTTTTATATTTTAAAACTTGCATTATTGAGCTGAAACACTAGAAGATGGCCACGACTACATGTGGACAGAGTTGTTTAGCAACCTTGTGACCTTTCCTGGTGTATTTCTAGCACAAATATTTGAGTGAATGACTTTTAATATGTCAAAATAAATTGCACTATGATTCAGTAGTGTACTACTTACCATCAACATATTCCTTGCATTCAACTCGGGCCTTTTCTCTTATCTTCTTGGGAATCAAAACGTTGATCTCAACTTTCCGTAAAAAATTCTCATCTTCCTCCCACGCTTTGATTAAAAAGAGAAAAATTTCAACTTTTAAATCCGGTTTCAGATAAACAACAAACAGGTATGTATTATCAGCTATGTTAATCTGAATCACACAATTTGTTTCATATAATATTTATTCTTACCACTTGATTAAACTCGGGATTAAAATGTAAAGCTGACGTGACTAAAGAACACAGTGTAACAAATGATGTGTTACCAGTAGCAGGATCAGTAGTTGTACTGTGATACTAAAACTAGTCACAAATCAACAAGGAAGAAGGAGTTTTAACGGCTGTATCTTTCACTACAAATACTTTTACATCCAGTGGAACTGTTCAGCTTACTAAGTAGGTGGTGGGTGCCAGTAAACTGCTACAGTACTTGGACCTAACTCAGTCCATACTACGACAAATAAGATGGTGGTTCTTGTGTTTGAAGAATAAGTGACATAATACATGTTATCCCCACTCTTTCCGGGTTACTTAAACATAAAAAATAAAATAAAATGTTTTCTGTGAAGGTGGGAAAAATTGTGGACAAAACCTACACAGGATTTTTGTAAAAGAGAGTAAAGGAAAATAGCTGCAGAGGAAGTGGTGACAGGAATGATGGGGGTTGGTTCCCCTTCTTCATAAGTTTGCAATTTTTACTTTTCCATTGTACCTCCGCCAAACCCAACTCCTTCACAATGTCCCAGCTCCCCAGCTCCTTCCTCAAATAACTGTGCGAAATAGCCCCCAAAAATATAGCTCATAATACCCCTCCAGCAATTTGAGTGAATCCCAAGCCCTCACCCTTCACCTCCATTGCTATCACACTACATGGACACATGGATACAAAACCTCCAACACCAGGTTGCTATAACCTATTGTCTATAAATAGAGGCAGTGGGCTTGCTGTTTATTCTGTTTCATGATTGCATCACTGATATATCTGTGGCGGCCATCTTGGGTGATAAAAGGTGGAGCTATCTTAAAATGCATATAAGTAAACATGTATGGCGATGGATACTACACACGTGATGATATGAAATGGGTGTAAAGAACTTACCGAATCCTCTTCTCTTTCCTTCCTGTGCCATTTGAGTGGACAAATGGATGGTTCAGCATCAGCAGGGAAAGATAGCCGAGTTTTCTTTACGACTTGATTCCTTCTGTTAGATCTGTTGTATAAATGACACCTCTCAGTAATCACCACAATGTGCTGACACCACACTGAATATTTCTTCTGTAAAACTGTAGTACAGTGAATAATAGAAAGCAACCGTTGGTCATAAGGTAGGGCAAGTCACAAGGAACTTACATACCAAAATTGTCAAATTGCAGATATTTTTTCCCCATTATTTATTTGTAGGCTACTGCACATGCAAGAAATGACAAGGTAGATATGTGTAGCTGAGACTTGTTATCATTTCACATTTTTTTTTCAATTAGAAAGTTCAATGCTTATGGAATCTCTTAGAAACACTGCAAGAAATGAAATATTGGATAGAATACTTGGAAAGTAACTTCATATTTCATTTTGTTATTATCTATTTAATTCATTGGTGATGTGATATCCACTATGTCAAAATAAAAAAATCAATCACTAAAAATTGGGAACATAAAAGCAAGCACAGTACCGCGGCTTCCCGCTCTAGTGTGTTAGTTTCTTAGGTATGTTGCAGGATACATACAAACATGATCATTATTCACCTCATCTCAGAGTCAGACTATGACAAACATTATCAGTTGGTATGGTTCAACCATAATCAACACATGGCTACAGGCTTTCTATTTACTTCTAACCGTTGTAACATATTAAACTGAACTAGTTACATTTCTTAATTTTAAATTTATTAAACTTAAATGTAGTCAACTAAACTTCAGCTAAATCCATACATCTTGAACTGCATTGCAATTCCACAATTGTTGCAAATTAAATCTTCTAGTTTACAGTATAATAAGAAAACACTTGTTACTCATAATAATAAATATATTCCCAACTGTACATAACACTGACTTCACCTGAGCAAAAGCCAAATGTAATTTAAATAACTTGTCAAAGGAAGATGCCTTTATGTAATACAGATCAGAATACATACTGTAGCTTTAATAGGTCTGATGGTTAATGTTACTTGTTAGGCCTATGAATATGTGTTAGGCTAACCTATGTAATGTTACATTTACTACAACAATAACAAAAGTCAAACCTATAAATAGCATAGCCAATTTTTCATACATAATCCATGGGGGGTCGTACTAATTAGCGTCAACAGGCATATTTCACGACAACTCAAGACAACTCAAGACAACAAGTTTAAAATACCATCAAACACAATGGTTGTAATCTGAGTGTATCTGGAAAAACGTTTAAAACTGACTGGAACCATCGTGCATACATATTTTCACGGGAAAAAAATGTTTTGGTCGTAAAAATCGTCAACTTTCTCCATCCGTAGAAATGGACGACCTGATGCTATTGCTCTTGCGCAATGACATTGGACCGCACCATTACAGAATAAAATACACGGAGAGAATAATAAAACCAGGCAAAATGATAGTAAGCAAGACTCTGTAAAAATTAATAAAAACATATGTCAATTTCAATGGAAAAACAATAAGAAATATTCATTATTTTAAAAACATTCAATGATTTGATTGATTTGGAGTTCATTCATCATACTACTTTGGTGGCACTTTCTTACTACGTCAACCTACCTCACCGACACTGTACACAAAAGTAGTTCCCAAACCCTAACACAAACCCACTCATATCATAATGGTTCGGTCCAATTCTACGGACGGAAAAAGTTGACTATTATTACGAAAAATACATTTTTTCCCATGAAAAATATGTATGCATGATGGTTTCAGTCAGTTTTAAATGTGTTTCCAGATACACTCTGATTATAACCATTGTATTTGATGGTATTTTAAACTTGTTGTCTTGAGTTGTCTTGAGTTGTCGTGAAATGGGCCTGTTGACGCTAATTAGTATGACCGTCCATGGGCTTTATAATCTTACTAGACTTAAGCTAGACCACAGACGAAGGATTGTCCACCTTAACTATGTAAGGCACCCTGCAGCCTTCTTCATTCTTATTATAATATTTCAAGTTCAACCTGGTTACAAGTCTTCTCGATGACTAAAATTTAGCAGGTTAAATGACCTTACCGTAGTTTTGAATCACTTGTTAAAACTGAACATGATGCTCACAAGTCACGTTCACATTGACACAACTAGCTTCACGCTGCAGTAGGTCATCGTACAATGTGAATTGTTTACATACCTAGCCCAGCCTATCTACGTTAGGCTTCAGAGTTATCCGTGGATAACAATATCCAAATCGTCCGATCATGATTACACTTACCTAGTCTCAAATACAGGATATAAAAAAAATATGCAAATATGAAATCTTTAATGAAAATGCCACATTCTAAATTCAGGTAGACGTTAACTTGATTATGACACCTTTGTTACTTTAACTGTTGATGATCTCGCGAAATCACTACCACTGCCATGCTATTTAGTAGTTGTATGTATTGACTTAATTACGTCAGTCTTTGTGCTGCTCATGCGCCTAAGAATGATGTCATCGAAAACACCACGGTCATCACACACAGTATATGCTTACAGCGTAAAGAACTGTAAGAAGGTTCTCAAACATTGTCTATGATAGAACATACATGATTACCATATATTATCAACAGCACATACATCGTAAGCAGTCATCGCTGAAGAAGAAAGAAAACCACGAAAAAGTGAAGCGAAGGGGATAAAATATACAGATCGCTCTGATCAGGTTCAATTCTCTTTGCTTCGAATTGTGGTTACGAATAACTAGTAAACGATGCCTCTCTTTGGCAGTTCTTCCCCCTACGACCCTGATGTCGGTAAGTTACACTCGGGCTTTATGACACTGTACAAATTACAATAGGCTTTACTTAGCCTAGGCCTACTTAGCAAGTCATACTTACACTACAGACAAACTATGATAGGTTAGTCTACTCTAACGAATAACTAGGATCAGTAAACTTTAGACAATACATTGTAATTATACAAAAGCCTACCGAAAACCATTCGCCTAGCCACAAGCAACTAAGAGTAAGACTTGGAGTTGGATCACTTCCAAAGTCCTGTTGGCCTATTTTACACCATCATTTACTAAATACTATTAGTTGTGTCTATTTACCCAATTGTCAGGTGAATAAGTATGTTGCATTTGCTTATTCACCTGATATCAGTCTGTGAGTTAGGACTAATCAAGCCGTAGAGGAAATTTGTTTGTGTCTATACATCCCAACTAAACAGTAAGCAAGTGTTAAAAATAAATACATTATGTTATTTTTAGTGTTGTGTTTCAATGTATAAAAGATCAAAGATCATACCCAAAGATATTGAAATATGACACATGTTTACTTTTGTAAGCTCTTAGAGGGGGTACTGCGAGTCGTCTCCAGTGTATTGGATTATGGAGTCCTCCCAAAAAAATATGTGGTCCAAGTTAACTCAGTTTCTTTTTTTAGTACCTACTGTTCTTCAGATCTGGTTATGGATATTATATAAGAGCATTTGCCTCATGTCTTCATGAAGACTCAATCCTTGTGCGGTACACATTATCAGGGATGTCACATTTAACAACCACTCTATGCACCCAGTGTGTACCATTTGTATGTATGTATGTATTTTAGATCCTCCTGCAAGCAGGAACTTGGAAGAAGCCATCATTAGCTTGTCAAAGCCGCAAGCTGACCGAAGTCGGTCTCTTAGATTCATATTTTAAAGTCCATGATTATGAATTGTAATTGTCAACAACTCTGTAACTGGACGACATACATTAATCTTGGAGTGACTCGAACTCGGGACCAAGTATGATTGAAAGGCACCGGTGTTAACCGGCGTTAATTTGAGAAAGTTTGTGCAATGTAAAAAGCTTTTTTGCGCGCTGATAGCAGCCAGGACAAAGAATCATGTAGCAAAAAATGACAAATTTGACATAAATTCTCAAATTTCTTTTTCCGACCAAAGAACTTTTTGGCGTTTCTATAATGGCCTACAAGTTTAAGAGAAATAGTACCGGTAGGGGGTTAAAATTGTCAAATTGCCTGAAGAAAATTTATTTCAATCTCTCGTGTTGTTCAGTCCAACGTGGGGCCTTTGGGTCTGCAAAAACATTGGTCTTTTTTTACCATGTTTCACTCCTTATTATCATCTAAGAACCCACACACTTCCTACCCATATGTAAACAGTCGATTGTCACAAAATAACAGCAAATTCGTATTTGGCATTTTTTTCACCCGGATTTAGCTGCTAATTTGGCCGGTAGGTGGCAACCCTAGTTATGCCTGTATTGTAGAACTGTTAGTACATTATACTGACAACTCTAGTGTATATGTAGGGGCTAGATTTACTGTACATACTAAGCACTTCTCTATGAACAGTACTGTATGTACCCATCACACGCTTTTCTTGTGCAGGCGTACTAGTAAGTTTTCAAAATTAAAAACTTGTGTGGTAAAACCAGTTTCTCACTGCTATTCTTTACTGATCAGCTAACAATATTTCAGGATTCAAATTCAGCAGTACTTACTTAAGCACATGTATGTGGTTCCCATACTTTTATCTGCTAGGGCAGAAAGGAGGACAAGTTATTGCAGTCTGGGGAGAGGACTAAGTTGAAGAGTTCACCCTTCCCCTTTGTAGGAAACTTATTTTGAATAATACCTACACTGGTACTAGATATGAAGTTAAAAAGCAATGTGCTTAATATACAATCAGCATTCTTGAGGTACTTTTTACTATGAACCTATTGTTTGAAGTACTGTACCGGACAAAAGGTCAACGAAGGGACACACTGATATATGTTTGTTGCGTTATCACTTTCAAAAATGGTTTAAGCCTAATCGGCCAATCACGAGCAAGGAAGGGATTACATTTACATACACACGATAATTTGGAGCAGTCTACGTACGGATTGGGGAGGGGGGGGGGGGGAGGTACAGAATACAGCACAGCACCTGTTAGAGGTTTTGTAACACAGGCTTCGGTAGCGAGGAAAAGGGAATGGATGACGTGTATGTATTAATAACAATACATACATTCATTTTTGTCTAGCAAGGAATCTGCAGTTTCCATCTAGGCAATGCAATCTGGTCTAACTAAGAGAAACCCGTACTGGTAAATCATGCTCGAAGTATGTCTGAGACGTGCAAGTAAAATACAAACATTTCTACTCTAAGGGGGATTCGGCAAAGTTTCATGTCATTTTTAAAACAATCCATACTAAACTAATTGATGGGATAATCTGGTCGCTATCTCTCTACTTTTACAATGCCACGGAGCTTTGTGGTTCTAAGATGTCACTCTCTTTACATTTAAGAATACCGTTTCAAAGAAAGGAATCCCCAAAGTTCTTTTTACAGACTGAGCTACTTGACAAATTAAAGTCATTTTCCAGTCATGTTGTATAGAAATACCCACACTTTGCTACTGTACAGCTTATTGCTTTAAAACTTCAGCATAGTTCTACCTTACACGTAAATACAGTTTCCCGCCAAATGGTTCTCACAAGTTCCTTTTCACGCACATAGTTTGTCAAATGCTCTAACAAGTTCTTTTGGGAAGAAACCGATTCTGCGCAATATGCATATTCTGTTCTTGTTTGTAGTAGTAGCACTGTCTTCTACAATATATATGATTCTGTGCTCAACCCTCATAGTACATTATAACTTCACCTGGTGTGTCGTTCTTATACCGATTCTGCGCATTCGTACCTGTTCTTATTCCTATTCTGCGCATTACGTATTTAACATACCTGTTCTTATACCGATTCAACGCACTACTGTACTTCCAAATACTGACCTGGTAATTTTCATACTGACTATATGCTACTATACTGTTTGTGGTTGGACTTTGCCCTGTAGTGGAGTGTACTGAACTGTATGAAAGACATGTAATCAACACTGTTTTTTTGTACTTTGTTTTCTTTTTAGTCAAATGTATAAATAAGTACAATAGCTGCAAGAGAAAAAAACATATCTATGGGAATGTCGTTGTCATAAAACGGCACATATTATACATTTGCAGGCTAGGCTAGTGTCCATAGGTTCATGTTAGTGTTTGATACTGTACAGTTAACACTGGAAAACCCGGTAATACTGGGTATTCGTCAGCGGGTATATCGGTATCTGTCTTTGCTGATACCGACGCACCCTACTATGAACAATTTATTCTCTCTGTACTCAAATGGAGTAGCCAAAAGTTTAGACAAAGCTCAGTCGTGAATGTTTTTCCACATTAAGTATAATTTATTTTCATTCTTGAAAACATGAATACCAAATCACCTATTTTTGCCTTAGCAATTGGCTTAATATTTCTTCACTTTGATTCAGAGGTTAACTGCCCATGAACCTGGATAGGCCACATATATTGGTTTGAATCCTATGTGCCGGGTGCCCAGTGTTCTTTATTACTGTATTCTGGCTAGCTAACGTCATGGCCGAAAAGCCTGTCGGGCTAGCAACATAAAAAATTGGCTGACTACCTTTGCCTCACGGAAATGTAAATAACTACTGTAGATATCAAGTGCTTCATGAGCACTGTATCGTACACAAAGCATAAATAGAATTGAACATACACTGTACCCTTTGACACCGCTCTTGGCAAGAATCCATGAAACTATTTACACTGTAACCAAAATTTTTGTAACCATTGCATATTCCGACCTTCAAACAAAACAAAGCAGTTAACCCACAAGGTAAGAATTACCTTTCCACATCGGTGACGTTGAGAAACGTTTTATTAATGCTCAATGTACTGCGGCATACATCACAAACATGCACAGTGCTTCTACAGTAGTGAGAATGAAAGTACAAAAGAATACAACACAGGGAAAACCTGTACGTAATCACTCCAAATTTGCATATCGTGATAAGAACAGAACATCATGGATTCAGTTTTGATTGCTTATTTTAACCATCAATGAATTGTAAAACAATTGTTTTTGATTAATTCAAGTTTGTGTACATCACAATTTGATGCCGGTTTGGTTACAGAGTAGTTCAAATGCGAGACACTTGCCATTTTGGCTAGGCTTAGTTGTCAGTATAGTTGGCTAATGGTAGGATAGAATTTTTTTTATGTAAATGACGACATTTTGATGAAAATATTTTTGTTTTGGTTCAGATGGTAAACACAAGGGGTAGTTAAAATTCTTAGTAAGGATATGCTAATGATCTCTTCTACATGAAATCAGTTTTATTCATCATACAGTACAATGTAATTTTTTTAACATTTCTGCGAAGATGTTTGGGGCCCCATTTGATTACATGTTTTATAAGACTTAAAGCCTTAGTGTCATGCTATGTAACTTTTGAACATACAGCAGAACTTGGTCATCAGAGTAACGAATCATACAACAAAAGAAAGGGGAGGGATAAGCCTAGTATCTTTCCAAATAAGTTGACAGCACAGCTCCATGCATATCAATTTGGTTGGGAATACGATTGTCCATTTAAAAATTAAGATGTGAAATGGTACATTCTGAGGAATATTTATTCTACAAATTAGTTTGACCTCAGTTGACCTACAGAACATTTGGTAAACAAGGCATGATAAGATCATTTTGATTATTGTTCAGGTAATACGCCCTGCCACGTTCCCAAATTTAGCAAAATACGTCATTTCTTCACTTTTACAATTTTTTGTCATCATAGTTTATGTTAAAAGTCACATGAGAGTTGTACAAGTAAAGGTGTCTTAGTTGTAGGTGAAGCATAAAGTGATCATATCCATTCAGTTAGCTTTTTCCTTTTGTCATTGCTCCCACCCCCGTCCCCCCCCCCTCCCCTCTGGACTTACCAGCCATGTATTGGCAACCGTTGCTACGGAGATTAAATGAAAACTAAATGCATTTATCTATCACAATGCTTCCTTTTCTGTTTTTCAGAGAAAATCACCAGTGAGGCTAATACCTCGGAAGATTGGGGGAAAATAATGGACTTTTGTGACAAAATAAACAATACACCAAACTCGTAAGTATGACAATGGTTTAACGGTATAAACATGTGACTCCCAGACAAAGGAAAGGCAAGAAGGTTCTTTGATTGTCTGCCTCATTTAAAGGTCTGCTGTATAGACCCCAACTATAGCAAGCTATGATGGAAAAGTTTCTTGAGATTTAGTAAACGACCTGCCTTGGTCGTAAAATGACCTCGTTTTACCAATTAGTCTGCAACACCTGCCACATGTTTTTTCTTGTATGAGGATCTTTGTGTGAACGCTGTATGATGAACTACACTGAAGACATGAACATATTTCCACACAGTGTTTACACAAAGAGCCTAATGGTGTTAAGAAGCTATGCAGGCTAATCTTAGAGTCTGAGGTGGATTTACGACCGTGGCAGGTGGATTACATAATCACAAAGCTTTCCTAGCTATGCCTGCTATAATTGGAGCCAATATAAGCTGTTCTTTAATACCAACATTGCTGGCTTCATATGGTGCAAAATGTTGAACTGAACAATGTACTTTAACTAAAATAAACCTTGCCTGTACCATATTGTACAGGTCGTCCATAGTGATGGGTTGTGTTGAATGTGGTTGTCTTTCTAGGTTTTGGTTGTGATAACAGTGACCATATTGAGAAGGTTCCAGTTATCCAAAAGTTATGGATAGAAAAGATTCAACGAGGAATAATTTTTGCAGTACCAAAATGCAACGCAATATAGGCAAATTGCTATACAAGTGCAAATATGTATAGTAGGTTTGATACACAGGGACCATACAGTCGTATGTTGTAAGAGACAAAATTGGTCTCACAATGGACTCACAATTGGACTCAAAATGGCTACACAAAATATTCCTTGATTAAATGTGTGTAGTTATCACTATACTACCATGATCATACGTCAACATAGAGAGTGAATTATATAGATACATCCCAAATAATGTAAAGGTTTGATCATTCTTTTGCCACATTTCTGAGGACACAGAATCTGTTTTAAAAGCAAGACATTTTTCCTTTCTTTTTGACCCTATCTACAGTTTTATGATATTCTGTAAGACTTAAACATTATACATATATGTTCAATATATTGAAGACATTTAGGGCCGAATGACCTTGACACAAAAATGATCTTAAAACAATGTCAGGGTACAGTTCTTCAGCTTCAACGATAGTATAAATTTCATTGTGACGAATTGAATTTCATCGACTTCCACGATCTTTCTTATCTTTTTCTTATAGGCAAAAGGATGCATTTAAATCCATCATGAAGAGATTAAAGACTCAATCTCCAATGGTTGGTGTTCAAAGTGTAACTGTAAGTTTTGAATGCTTTTTAAATGCCTCTTTATATATGTAATCTCAAAGGTCTAAATAATCTGTTTTCTTTCTTAAATACTTTGTTGTGTAGTAAAATAATCAAGCAATCATGATTGTGCACTTTCTGGCCGGAATTTTATTTTTACCCAGGATTTTTTTTGCTCCCAGTCCCCTTAACTTTTGAGGGAATGAATAATTCAGAAAATTACATCGCTCTGTTTATCCTTTTAAAGCATTAATCACACTCATGCTGAAGACCCTCCCCTTTCAAAACTACATTTAATAGGCTGTATACTGGATTGTGTGTTTTATACAATCACTACTGTATGTATTGTCCAATAGCATAACAGTACATGTACAAAATGAGTGTGGCTCTCTTGTTCAAATAACATTTCTGTGGTGGAGCTAGCCTTTTGATAGACAAATTTAACAATGACCCCGGAGTCATTGTAGTTCTTCGCTGTTTTAGTTCTTCCCAATTCTGAGTCATTCTACATTATCAGTGTTCACTGTATTGTCTATGTACAATATGTACATCAATTGTGCGTATTTTCAGTATTGTGTTACTGTTATCATGTGTCCCCTATATAATATTCTGAGCTGACCGTTTGTCGATAAACACGAGACAACTTTTGTGATTGTCTGAATTTTTAATTCCCCTTGTTCTCTGTGAGTGACCATTATGTTGGCAGAAAAGTATGTCCTTACATGATTGTTTGTGTACATTAAAAATACATGATAGTACCAAAGTAAAATACACAATGTAGAGTAAGGGATCTGTATGTTGGTGTTCATAACGGAATTTGCACAATGAGGCTTTGATAATGTTTTGAATTTATTATAGTTCTGTCTTCTACCTTTTGTGGCTGTATGAATACACACAATGTTGTTTTGAATTGTGAACTCTTTGCTTTTTTGTTATCCATCCATTTTAGCCTCAGTTAGGTTTCCGTCCTCCATTTTAGCCTCCATTAGGTTTCCGTCCTCCATTTTAGCCTCCATTAGGTTTCCATCCTCCATTTTAGCCTCCATTAGGTTTTTCCATCCTCCATTTTAGCCTCCATTAGGTTTCCATCCTCCATTTTAGCCTCCATTACAGTAGGTTTCCATCCTCCATTTTAGCCTCCATTACAGTAGGTTTCCATCCTCCATTTTAGCCTCCGTTAGGTTTCCATCCTCCATTTTAGCCTCCGTTACGTTTCCGTCCTCCATTTTAGCCTCCGTTAGGTTTCCGTCCTCCAATTTAGCCTCCGTTAGGTTTCCGTCCTCCATTTTAGCCTCGGTTAGGTTTCCGTCCTCCATTTTAGCCTCCATTAGGTTTTTCCATCCTCCATTTTAGCCTCCATTAGGTTTCCATCCTCCATTTTAGCCTCCATTAGGTTTCCATCTTCCATTTTAGCCTCCATTAGGTTTTTCCATCCTCCATTTTAGCCTCCATTAGGTTTCCATCCTCCATTTTAGCCTCCATTAGGTTTTTCCATCCTCCATTTTAGCCTCCATTAGGTTTCCATCCTCCATTTTAGCCTC